>CAUYQV010140887.1:0-22207 GCA_963574575.1 Galagoides demidoff
CGGGCGCCTGTGGTCCCAGCTACTTGGGAGGCGGAGACAGGAGACTCGCTTGAGCCCAGGAGTTGGAGGTTGCTATGAGCTGTGATGCCATGGCACTCTACCCAGGGGGATAGCTTGAGGCTCCGTCTCAAAAAAAAAAGAGACTAATATGATACCAATTAGAGAACTAGGAATCTAAATTTTTTTATTTCTACTTGGTAGGCATTTTTATAATTGATAATGCAACATAATAACATATACACTAGGTTATATACAGTTTTTTTTTCTTTTACCACTTTTAAATTGAGATATAATGTACATAAAGTTAAATACACAGATCTGAAGTGTGCACCTTAAAGTTTGATAAATGTATACACCCATATGTAATCACCCTTCTAAAGATTTATAAATGTGTGCATGTAGATAGATGGATGCAGTTTATTTAAAATTATAACTGAGGGGCCGGTGCTCACCTCATTATTAGTGGGGGAACCTCTCCTACTCTTTCTTCTCTCAGCCCTTCCTGCTTCTGGACGTTGTTGTTGTAAGTGCATGGGGATGACACAGGATACCAGGGCCAAGTCAGAAGATGAGTGCATCAGGAAAAAAAATAAAAAATAAAAAGCCCAGATAAATAAAAGAACAACCAGCTGTTTCTTAAGGCTCATTGAAGGGAAATGGCATTGATATATTTTCTGTTTTTCTATGGAGGGGTCGTGTGCCTCAGCCCACACATCAGCATGTGAGCTCCTCATTGTTCCAGTAAAGATGAGTCAGAGTTCTCAAGAAGGCAGATTCGTGGGTTTCAGAGCTGTGTGTCAGCAGCACAGTGTGCTGTACTGATGCGTCTCTCTCTCCCTTACACACACACACACACACACACACACACACACACACTCACTCAAGGTGATCACACAGCTAATAAGCTACAGAAGTGGGATTTGAACTCAAGCCCACAGGACACCAGGGCCAGGCTTTTTTCACTACAGGGAGGATAGTACCATCAGATATAAGTGTAAGGGCCTAGAGACTCTAAGGGATAGAGTCTATTAAGAGATGTACAATATACATAAAGTTGAATGCACAGATCGGAGTCAGACGGGGCTTGAATTCCAGCTTACCATGTACTGGCTCTATGACCTTGGGAAGATGATTCTCTCCCTCTGTTCAGCTCCTTTATTCATAAAGCAGGGCTGGATGATAGTATCTGTATCATAAAGTCATGTTGAGGGTTCAGAAGGTCATGTACATGAAACAACTTGCACAATGCACAGGAAGGAGAAGCACCTGGGAGATGTTGGCTTAAACCAGTAGCACAGCAACGGCCCTGGCAGTCGGCTGCTCAGCCCAGGCTCACCCGGCAGCTGTGGACCCTACACCACATCAGTTAAAAAAAATTGAACTGGCAGCCTCAATCCACGAAAACTTATATATGAAAGAATGCGAACATGTTATAAAATGCTTATAGATTATTTTGCTCCATAAAACAAGTGAAATATAGCTGGAATAAGAAATAGTTTAAATTTGCCTACAGTAAGGGCTTTACACTAAAATTAGCAATAGGTAAAAGTGTGCTATATATCTACAGCCAGTTGTGTTTTTAATGATTTTTAAATTATTTTTAATGATTTCTGAATGATTTCATATATGCCTGGGTATGCATATCTCAAAGAGTCTTCTTGGTAGTTTTATTTTTTTTCTCAATTCTTGTCTGACTAGTCTTCACTGCTCTCACCTTACAATGTGAAGAGCTGGTGTCTCATAAGACCATCAGCATTTTCTTATCTTCTTGAATCTGAATTATCACCGTCACTTGTGGTCCATTGACTAAGTCTTTTTTAGTCACTTTTTCATTTTGTGAGGGTGCTTCTAAATAAAACTTGATGATCCCGGTAACTCACTAAGCTGGAACGCCTAAGAACGAGGTGCAGCACGTTGTGGCAGCCGGGGTGGCCCAACTGATCCATCTAGTGACAACCTTCATATTAAATGCTGGTAAAGCTTAATTCATTTATTTAGACTAAAAATTATATAAATGGTCCAGTATTTTCTCCCAGAATCCTAATGGATCATCATGAGCACTCCCTGGGGTGATCTCAGTTGGCCTGTTTTGAGAGCCATCAGTGTTCTGATTCTAACAGAGGGAGAGAAAGTCAGGCATGGAGGGCGGGTGCAACACTCTGTTCAGCTCACGGGTGGCTGGTGGGCTGGCATGGGAGATCTGCCCTTCTCCAGGTCCTGGTGGCCAGGGAGCTGAGGTACACAGAAAGTCCACATTCTGTGATCCACAATCTACACGCACAGGAGGTCTTGTGTACCTTTATACTCAGGGGAACAGTAACGGCAGCGTGCCAAGCAGCAGTGACAAACGCGTGACTTCACTGTGCACAGTCACGGCTGTCTAGGAACTTGTGGCACCTTCCCATGAGCAAGGAAGCCTGGACGACTTTATCTTGTCCTACAGACAAGGCCGTGGGTGGCAAAGCCCAAACTACTTTTGTCTGTCCCTACACCCTCCTTCAACAGCTCAGCAAACATTAGCCAAGCAGGTGTCAGTGCTAGGATGGTGCTGAGCAGTAGGCCCACGGTGACAGGGTTCCTGCCTTCTGGGAGTCCTAGCCGGCTTTCACTGGGGCAGTCCTGGCCACTTCTTCTCCCCCTGTAGATCCTGACTCTGGCCTCTGCCACACTCACAGTGCCCTTTGGCACTTCTGTCCAGACTACCTGATAGGCTCCCCCCAAAGTCTTCAGGTTCCCTTTCTCCTGGGTAGGGGAGAAAGTACAGGACCCTGTTCCCTAGATTGCCAGTGTCAGTGTGTCTGCAACTCGGGGAAGCTACGTCTCCCCCAGAGCTGTGGGAGCCCCTTCTGTATTTTGCCTCATTTCCCTGATCACTCACCCCGGTGCAGCCCACCGCCCTTTGGGAGCTCCCAAACTGGGCCATAACATGTGAGGCCGGCCCGGGTGTCTTCCCCACCCACACAGTGGCCTGGCAAGCGCAGATGCTGCCCCACGAGCAGTGGTGAGCAGTGTGTGCCGACTGTATCTGGGCCTCTGCACGCCGGGGACAGGCCGTCCACATGAATGAGGCCTTTCATGGCTGTGGCACAGGGCCTCTATTTTTTCCCTGCAGAAGCCCTTCACTTGCTTTCAGAAGTGACAATCAAATGTGAACTTTCATGGTTTATTTATAGCTTTGCCCGATAGAGAGAAAGAAAAGAAGTGATTAAAATGCTACTTTACAAAATATTTTGTTTTTAAAAAGCTTTCATTGTGTGGGCAAAAAGGAAAGAGAGAAGTCACTGCGGTCGTTGTGCTGTCTAGACTCTGCAACAAAGAGGGTAGCGTGCTGTAAACCAAGACCGCCCGCTCCCGCCTGCTGACAGCAAGTGGGAACTGGGAGGCCAACTTCAAATCAACCTCTGGAACAAAAATATATTGTGGGGGGTGACTATATTTAGCGTGTGTCAGCATTTCCATAATAAATTCATATTGTTGTGCTCTAGTAATTTCCAGATTTATGGCAGCCAGTGGGATCATGAGATTTCAGTTTCATGTTAATTATTTGGAGAAATTGGAAAACTCAGCAGGACTCTTTCTGATGACAGCACCAATTCTCTGTATGGTGTCAGGAGCCCTGACTTTTAGGAGAGGGGAAAGTGAGTCCCAGTCATCCTGACCACCTGAGTAAGCATAACTGTTAAATATACATGATGCAGTACATTTGTATAACATCAACGCAATATGTGCCACTATAGAAAATTAAGAAAAAGCCAACAAGTTGACAAGGAGATTGTGATTGCCGATGCTTTCTAGCCCGTTAACCTTTGAATATATTTTCAGCTGATTTTTATGTTGCATGTGTCACTTGTGTTTAACAAGCTGTGTAAAGCAACAAAAATCATGTGGCACAAACAGTTCTTGAGATAAAATAAAATTTATTTTGGGTTCCCACTGCCCCTTCATGTTCACATAGTGGAGCTCACTTTCCCTGCCCTGGTTTAAAAGCCTGGTGGTTCTATTACTTTTTTTTTTTTAGATAACTACAAAGTCACTTAAATGAGACAAGTTGTATGGTCCCTTTAGGTTGTGAGACATAGCCAAAATTCAGAAATTAAATTATCAGGGAATATAGAAAAGTAAAGGTAAGATGTCTCCTGGTCCCTCCAGCTGGGGTCTGCCACAGTGAGAAGATGCCGCTGTACTCAAGTTCTTCCTTCTTCCCTATTCACTTCATCTCTGACATACAGTAGCTTTTTTCTTGTGCCTCTGAGGTACTGTGTTTCCCAGAAAATAAGACCTACCCCCAAAGTAAGACCTAGTGAGAGGTGTGGCTATGCAGCGTATCTGCATAGCCACACCATGCATTTTGGTGCAGAGAGGAAGACAGCCCCTGAAAATAAGCCCTAGTGTGTCTTCTTGAGAAAAAAAAAATATAAGACAGTGTCTTGTTTTGGGGGAAACACAGTAGTTAGAGGGTATAAGGGAGGGGGAGTGTGGGGATGGGAAGTTTTAGTTCCATCAGCATCGTCATCAGTGGGCTTCGTGCTCTCTTACCGCATCAGGTATATAGAGCTAAATGTTGTCCCCATAAGGCTCCATCACAGATGTGTCTGGACAGTCTCCACCTCTGAAGACCTCTCACCTGAGATATCCTTGTCTTGGGTAATGCCTCCCTATCCCAGTACATTTCTTACTCCTCTCTGAATTTCTTAGAGATCCAGCAGCTCACCTCCAGCTTCTTACGCAGACTCTGAGACAGCCCTGGACGCTCTCCCACAGGTGGGCCGCCCAGGCCCTGTGGGAGGCAGTTGTGCCTTTGGGAGCTGATAGGCTGGCAGTGCTGGCTGATTCCCAGACAACCTCTCCTTCCCTTCTACACTGGAGCTGCCAGCCAGCCCATCTCCTCCAGGGAAGAGTCATGCGCCACCCTCCATGTGCCACAGTCTCAGCACATGCAACGCCCTCCCTGTGCTCAGGACTCACCAAGGGAGAGTGTCCCTCCCATCTCACCCTGGAGGGAGGCCTGTCATGCAATAAAACCAACAGTTCTTTCCTAAAAATCTATCTCTGCCTGACCTTCCATGTGGATTAAAGGTTCAGGAGTTGATGAATGGATCTTCGGGCACCCCTTTTTACAAACTCTTCAGGGTGGTCTGTTTCCAATTTCCCTGGTATCTCATATCTGTCATCCTTAGGTCTCAGCCAAGACTTGCATTTGAACATTCCATCACATGTATTACCCTTAAGTTCATCCATTCAGGAGACATTCCCTGAGTGTGTACAATATGCCAGATGCTGAGTTTGGCAGGAAAAATAATTACAATAATTCCTGCCTTAAGGAACTCACGATCTAATTGGGGAGCTGATCTGTTAAGAAAGAATGGTGGGGCCCTGTCAGGTGTCACAATGCACAGAAGCTCAAGTTTCTGGGCGAGGGAATCAGTCAGTCTGGGCTGGACGCAGGCAGCAGGCATGAGTCAGAGGAAAACCTTCTCCGTAGAGCTGATACCCAGCTAATCTCACTTTAAATCTGTACTTTTTGAGAAACAACCTCTTTTTAAACCTTTGGAATCTCTCTGACAAGCATTTGCTTCTCAATAATTTATCTTTAAAACACAACCAAAGGTAATGGGAAGAAAGGAAGAGAGAATTCCCTGATGTCTGCCATTTCCCCACACATGGGACAGTGGAAGAGAGAGTGAGGCTGATGGGGACCTTCTGTAATACAAGTTTCCCCTCCGCCCCTGAAGGCAGGCCTGTGGTGCTGTCTCACGTCTGGGCCCGGGTGCAGCCAGGAAGAGCCTTTCCCAAGGCTGTGTTCAAGGTTCAGCCCTGGTAGGCAGGATACAGAGTCCTCCCTGGAAGTACAGCAGAGCACAACTCAGGGAAGAGGCAGGGGGGAACAAGGAGTTGTAAGGTGATCTCAGTAAGACATGGGGTGTACTCTAAGGAAGGAAGAGGTTCTGATACTCCTCGGTGTGAGCAGAGCTCTGACATCAGCCCCGTCCGCCTCCTGCAACACATTTGACTATTTGGCCCTTGGCTGCGGACAGCCCTTTCCCCATGACTTTCTCCTCAATAGTTTCTTGTGAGTTTAAACACTTCCTTCCCACCTAAGGCTGCCGTTCCTACTGTCAACGCGCCTGCCGCTCTAAGCTCTCTCCCGGTCAGCATTTCCAAGTCTATTGAGGGCTGGGACACCAGATAACTAGTGTTCATGCTGTCCTCATAGAAACAGGAGTGGAAATTTGTGTCAGTTAGCAGATAAAAAAGCTACCAAGTTTCCTAACCCTCGAAGAAATATTGAAAAGAAGTTTGTCCTCTTCTAGCGTAATATTTATCACACTCTATTTTGATCACGGTAAATGTCTTTCCCATTCTACAGCAAGCTCCCTGATGAAGGGCCCATGCAGGCTTCCTCTCCCGATTACATACACATTGAGTGCCGGCCGTGGCACATAAAGGGGGTTCGGTATGTTCTAGGTGTTGATTTACCAATAAATAAATGAAGCTTTCTGTAGCTTACCTCTTGGTTAGGGCAAGGCATGGAGAGGGCAGATAACGGACATGTGAGCCAGTAAATATGTAGAGTGTCAGAAGGAAATTAGCAGCATGAAAATCAATCAATCACAATATGGTGCCAAGGGGACACTGGGATATATTTTGAAGATACCCTGAGACTCTTTCATGTGGTATGGGAGTCACCTTTTTATGTGTTTTCCTCCCCTGCTCCTATATGAGTTTCTCCAGGACAAAGAGGATATTGTATGCAATTCTGTGTCTGTGGCACAGAGTCTGGCACAGCGAGTGGGTAATGAATGCGTGGAGTAAGGCCTTATACACATAGGATCCCTGAATGACCACAGCCTTCACAACTAACAATCAGTCGCCGCACCTGTCCTGTGGAGCCATGAGTCCTGCTGCTTGCCATCTCCAGTCAGGTCCGGTGGATTCTAAAGTTTGAGTTCACTGCATTCGGCTTCACTTCCTGAAGGTCTTAACAGCCTCGGGAGACCACCCGAGGAAACCCAACCCTTCCACTCATGCAATGGAGCCAACACAATCTATGTTGATCTGTCCACCCAGATGCTGTAACATGTCATCTCCCTGAGTGGCCCATTGGAAAGACAAGAATGTCTTGAAGTCACATTCCAGAACCAGAGTTAGTTAGACTCGGCCTGAGGTCTCATGTCTGTACTCCCAGCTTCACTGACTGCTGGAGAAAGAGCAGGAGTTGAGCTAAAGGAGTCTAAACACAGGTGTAGAGTGAGTTCCGTCCAGGGATTGCTGTGATGTACTCAGGGCGGATGAGGTTTCCTTCTTAGGCAGCCTCCGTTCAGGCAGTGAGGAGGGGAACGATTCCTCCCCTGGGTCCCTGCTAGTCAGCATAGAAGTGCTTTGCCTCCTGGGCTGTATTTACCCCACAGGCCTCAATATACAACTGTATTAAGCTCAGGATGTGTGGTCATGGATGTACCTTTAAAAGTTTATTGGATTTTATTCTTGTTACCAGAGAAAAATAAGGTGGGAAAAAAAATGAATAAACCAAGTATCTTAAAAGGAAGTGAATTCTCCTAAGAAGTTCTTTCCTGGGACGAGTGTGAATGTAGCTCTCCAACTCAGCTCTCCATGTTTTCCATTAACAGGAGGCAATGGCAAAAATGAGCAAAGTGGGGAAAGTTGTGTTCCCAAGACAGGAAGATAAAAGGTAAGTTTATAATTTTTATGTGCACGGTGCTAAAACATTGAGAAGACAGAAACGCACACAGCTGCCATCTAGACTAAACTCAGGAGGTCAGCTCACTCAGTTTTTTCAGTTAATACTTGAGAAAACTAAGTCCTAGAGACATAAAGTCACTTTCACTTAGCTGAGATTGCAGAGTTATGGAGGGCAAGACCGGGCTGTGAAATGCAAGCTTCTGGACTATCAGACCAGTAACCTTTGCCCTAAGTCACTGGCAGCAAATGTGGTCCTCTTTGTTCTAAAGCAGGGCTCTCTTAGGTTTCCCATCCGAGACCCAGTAGCTTCTGGCCATTCCTTTATACTTTGTATCACTTAACCATTGAGTGCTACAAAATGACCTTGGTAAGTGTTTTAACCCCAATTTGACGTACTGTTCATTTATTGAGCTCTTGCTACGTTCAAGGCATTATGTTGAGGTCCCAGCAAGATTTAGAGGGAAACAAAAGATTGTCTAATTTGTGTGCACAGATCCTTTCAGAGCAAAGAGGTACGTTCCACGGGAGAAGTATTACTGGGTGACACAGTAGCCCAAGAAAGAAAGGGATGTGACATTGTAGGAATGAGAGAAAGGTCAAGGCCACCTGATTTTAAATGCTTAAAAGAAATTGCGAGACAGGCCAAGCCAGGGAATAACATTCTTGGTTGTGGGAATAACATATGCAAATTATAAAAGTGAGAACAGTGAGGTATGCACAGAGACATGTAAATAATTCATAATTCTGAAACGGAGCATTGGTAGATGGAGATTGGCAGGAAGTGGGACTAGGGAAGAGCACTATTGAGAAGCAGGTGGTCAGCTCCTAAAGAGCTTGGAGGCCATGTTAAAGACCTTGACCCTCATCCTATGAGCACCGTGTTAAAGACCTTGACCCTCACCCTGTGAGCAGAACAGGTACCAAGTGTAAGCAATGGTGTGAGTGAGTCACATGTAGATTAGAAAGATCCATCTGAGAGGACCTGTTAGTGGGGCAATGGGTAGAAGGCTTTTTCAGTCATCCCAGTTAGAGATGAAAAGGACCTCTTAATTCACTGGCAGTGAGTCTCAAGATGAGGGGACAGTTGTGCAGTGCTTTGTGATTTTAGGGACTTATTTGAGGTTAAGACATAGAAACAAAGCCAGGAAAAGAGACTGATACCACTCAAGCATGGCCAGCATTTAAAAAAGGTGCAAATGTCTGTGGTGGAAAAAAAAATTTTTTTTTCTTTCATTTTTTCTTCCTTGTCTCCAAATGGAGTCAGGCTGTTAATCCCCTGGATATAAACCCCACTCTACATGCCAGGGTGGAAGGAGGAGGCCCTGGCATGGGGGAGCTCATGCAGGGACAGGGAGAGAGCTGAGTTCCTGGTGGCTGTGGGGCTGTGGGCTGCTAACCTTCTGTTTCCCTGAGGGCGGCTGGAGTGGCCCTCTTTTTTTGAAGTTAGAAAAATTATCCTTCTCCATCTCTTCTCTCCAAGCTTCCCAAGACTTTGGGGGAAGTCTGTTTTTCAGTTCTCTTGGAGAGCGTCCCTGACTTCCCAACTGGCAGCTGGCTCCGGGGACCGCGGAGGCACACACGGTGCTGTGGCACCATCTGCAGGCCGCCTGAGGAACTGCAAATAGAGGCAGGCAGTTCCCTTCTGAGCTATTCTCACAGCTCATTGCCTCAAATTACATGATTAACTGTAGGGACTTGGATTTAGGTCTATGCCCCACGGAAGTGATTGACTGAATTGGTGAAAATTTAGAGGAGAGGGAATTCAGCTCATTTAAAAAATCAGAATCACAGAAAGCCTAATCTAAGGACCACAGCTCAATTAATTAAAATTTTAGAATGATCCCAAATCTCATTATGCTCAGTCCAAATTTATGTCTGACACTAGAACATCACTTGAAAGTACCTTGAACGAAAATAGTGCAATAAAAGATACTAACAACAGAGTAAAATTAAATCATATACCTGGCTAGGTGCCAGCCACATACACCTAAGGTGGTGGGTTTGAATCCAGCCTGGACTTGCCAAACAACAATGACGGCTGCAACCAAAAAATAGCCGAGTGTTGTGGCGGGCACCTGTGGTCCCAGCTACTTGGGAGGCTGAGGCAGGAGACTCTCTTGAGCCCAGGAGTTGGAGGTTGCTGTGAGCTGTGAAGCCATGGCACTCTACCCAGGGGGATAGCTTGAGGCTCTGTCTCAAAAAAAAAAAATCATATACCTGATAAGGGCTTACGACCCAGAATATATAAGGAGCTCCTAAAACTCAATAACAAAAATCTCCAAAACTTAATTCATAAGTGAGGAAAGGACTTGAGTGGACATTTCCCCAAAGAAGATATATAAATGGCCAATAAGCACATGATAGGAGGCTCAAAATCACTAACCACTAGGAAAATGAAAACTGCAATGAGATACCACCATTCACCCATTAGTATGGGTACTATTAAACAAAGACACAAATGGAAAACCCAGAAAATAACAAATGTCAGTGAGGATGTGGGAAAACGTGGGCACAATTGGTGGGAGTGTACATGTCTGTCATGGGAAATGATATGAAGCTCTTTAAAAATGGAATTAACATGATCCCGTAAATCTAATTCTGGGTACACCCAATGGAACTGAGAGCAGAGTCTCAGGGAGCTGTTCTGCATCCTTGCTCTTAGAGGCATTGTTCACAGTAGCCAAAACTGTGGGAGCAACCACGTTTCATCAGTGGATGAATACTAACAAAAGATGATACGTATGTACAATAGAATATTAGCTTTAAAAGGAAGGAAATTCTGACATAGGCCACCCATGAATGGATGAACATTGAAAATGTCATGCTAAGTGAAACAGAATGGTCACATGAAGGCAAATACCGCATGATTCCAGGAATCTAAAGAAGAAGCCCGTGAAGAAGTGGCTGCAAAATTGTCAGTATTAAAATTGGGATCTTCAAGTACAGGAGAGAGGTTGCTAACTCTACCTCCCTCCTAGTTTTGAGATTCCAAAGTCAGAAAATCCATTTCCTACAGTGAAAGAATTGCTTACCATTGTATTGTCAAGAGTATCACTGGAAAGGGGAAATCACCCCTCCAATCATTCCATGATTGATAAATTTGAAGGTTCATAGAGTGATGATGACAGGACAATATTAATTATTTAAAAAGCAGAAACTAGGGCGGCACCTACGGCCCCATATACCAAGGGTAGCAGGTTTGAACCTGGCCCCGGTCAAACTGCAACAAAAAAAGATAGCCAGGAGTTGTGGTGGGCACCTGTAGTCCCAGCTACTTGGGAGGCTGAGAGAAGAGAATCACCTAAGCCCAGGAGTTGGAGGTTGCTGTGAGCAGTGTGATGCCACGGCACTCTACCAAGGGCAATAGAACGAGACTCTGTCTCTACAAAAAAAAAAAAAAATATATATATATATATATATAGAAACTAGTTTTTATATCCCTTCTGATGAGACAGGCACTGTTCCACAAGTTTCTTATCTACTTTCTCTTTTAATTCACGCAGTAGCTTTGTTGAGGTCGATCCTGTAATTACCATACCTTGCCACATATAAATTGCACTATTTTCCCCAATTCCTGAGGGGAAAAATTTTGTGTCTGTATAAATGGTTTTAATTATTTTATGGATGCTTCATTTACTAAAAGTATAACTCTAGAAAACAACAACAATATTTGTGTGCAAAATAATACCCCTGAATATGGTAATATGCCCCCTCCTCACTAGCCCCCACCCCACCAGCCACCCCATTATGGGGCAGACACCGCAGGGGCAGGAGCCTCCAGCCTGCTTGGCTGATCACACCAGACAGCCACCGCCACTACCGTCATGGAAGCAGTCATGCTGCTAAGAGCAATGTAACAGCGTCCATACCTCAGCTAAAGGGGGGTGGGAGTGCCCAAGTATTGGTGCTGCCTTCTCCTATGAGAGGCCTGAGGCATGGAACCGGCCACTGCAGGGAAGCTGGGAGTGAGCCCAGGTACCAGTGAGAGTGACCTGGATGACCTGAGCACCCACCTCACCTGATTCCCAGCCCAGCCCAGCTGGACACAGCCTCTCACTTCCTGTTTCCACCCATGTCCATCATTGGGAATGTGGCCACTGAGAACCCCAGCAAGCTGGTTCTTTTTCAGGCTGCCTTATCCCCCATGGGCCTCAGAATGGGGCCAGAGACGAGGCAGCCTGGACAGGGCAGAGATCTACTGTCAGGAGCCCAAGGCAGGCTGGCCCTGGCCCCTTGTAACACCTTCTCAGGAAATCAGCCCATTGGATTTTTAGCAAAGTGGCCATGATGGACCATTCCTACTGATGGACGTGGGCAGGAAGAGGGGATTAGAGGATGTGGGGAAAAGGGTGGGCCAGGAGTGGACAGTTGGGGGAGGTCAGGGGCTCCGGTTATCCAGCCTCCTCTCATCTGCCACCTGGGCTGACTCCTGGCTTCTCTTCCCTGGCAGGTTCTGTGACCCACGTGGTTCTCAGGCACCACCTCATGGCCTCTTTTGCTCTCCTTTAAAAATTATAATGAAAGGATTTTTTTTCCTGAGAGTTTAGGCCAAAAATGAGGGTGTGCATTATACACAGGAGCACATTATGCACAGCAAAATATGGCAGCTGCTTTTATAGATGAGCAGATTTCTGCACAAATAGATTAGGTAACGTGTCTAAGGTCCCACAGCCATGCTGAGATTCAAAGCCAGGCTTCAGGGTCTGCCTCTCAACATCGTCTTTGGTCCCTTTACAGCACCTATGTTACCAGAATGGCTAATGTAGAAATTGGGGGTGGGGGGGATCCTATTAACATGACTCTGTGTCACGAGTGAAGACCCTGCCTATGTCTAGGTGTGCAGCCCTTCTCCCCCAGTCCACAGTTTGCACCAAACGTCTCTCATGAGGCTCCATTTCAGTGCTCCCCACAAGCTACAAGCCACACTGTACTGGCTTTATCAACCGCTCCCCTCACATCAGCTTTCCCAGCCGAGAGGAGTCAGCACTGAGCTGCAAGTCCACAGGGAGAATCTGTCTAGTCTGCTAGAATTCTTTTCAGGATTCTGACGCCAAAGCAGCTGCAGCTGCTCTTCCCTCTGATTCACGGCCAGCCCAGGTCTAACAGACCTTGCTCACCGAGTCACCTGGGTAGGACAGGGAAAGCAAGAGCCTCTAGGAGATGCCTGGAAGGCAGGGCTTGGTTCCCGGAAAGGCCTTAGTCCCATATCCACGGGGTTTCACTCCTGGACAAAGCAGTCTAAAGCAAAGGAAATCCAGGTGTGGGATCTACAAGAGGGTGATTCAAATGTTCAGTCTCCTCCCTACTCAGGCTGTGGTTTCACAGCAGTTATCAAACCCGGGGCCAGGCATGTAGCAGGTTATGTGTTGACTCTGGGAATGGGAAAGGATCTCTGCTGAGCTTGGTCCTTTTAGGATGTGCAGTGGAGGCTTTGAAGTCAGACGGGCGCGTTTGAGTTCCAGCCGTGCCCCTTTTTTTAGCTATACTCTTTTGTGTAGACCTCTCCAAGTAAGTGTCCTTATTTCTAAAATAGAGATGACACCACTTCATGTAGGTTATATATAACAGATACGAAACATACCAATCCACCGCTTGGGGATTAAGAAATATTCAAAAACTGGGAGGTGTCAGCACTGCCATAGCAGGTAGATTCCCATTTTTCTAAAGGTATGGGGGGGATCCACCTGACAGTTTTGCCTTGAGATCATTCAACATATTTGTTTTTCTCCCACAGATATTATGACAAGAAGTATCAAGTATTCCTGAGGCTGGTTGAACACCAGAAGGAGTACGCAGCAATCATGGGTGGAGACTGAACAGGGCTCGCAGGTGCTGGCTCCAGAAGGTTCCACATCATCACATTAGGGACCTCTGTTGCCTCATCTTATGTTCAAGACCCTTTAGGTATCACTTCATCATGTTTAATAAAGAAAACTGAGACACCTGCATTCAGAACTGGTGTCCTCCATTTGAAAATGCCACTGGGGTTTCATGGGCAGTTTCTGTGCGGGTGTTTCACTGAGAGTCAACCTGTGTAGGGTAAGGCCCTGGGGATCGTTCAGTCCAGGGGAGACATTTTAATGACTCAGTGTCAGCTATTAAATGAAAACCTTACATTGCCTTAGCTGGGACCTCTAGTGTTTACTCTGTGTCCTTTATGACATTTTTTTTCTCCTCTGTACAGGATCCAGTCTAGAGTCAAATATCGCATTTAATTACAGAATCATCATTTTTCAATCAGCATATTTTAAAGATAGGTACAGGCAGGAATCATCAGTGGATCCAGGAGGGAATTTTGATGAGTAACAGGATGTAATTGCATGGTCTTAGAATGTCTCTTCAAAGAGTGTTTATTAGTGATGAGAGGAAAAGGAATGTTAACTACTTTGGGAAGAAACAGAGCAATGTCTTAACTACATGATCAAAATTAACTTCTCATGGGAAGTGGCCCTCATGTGTCTCCTGAGCCTGAGAAGGAAACAGTATCACTCTGGCTGAGCCCTGGCAGCCTGTATCTAATCATAGGAAAACATCAGGACAGATCCCAAATGGGGAGCATTGTATTTTTTTTAATGGGCCATAGTCTCCAAAAATATCTAGGTCATAAAGATAAAGAAAGGCTGTGGAAATTTTTCAGATTAAGGAAAAGTAAGGAAACCTGATGGCCAGAAGCTTTTATGTGGGCAAGTGTGGTTGTTTCAGTTGATACCACAGCAAGCACACAGACACACCCAGAGACGCAAGTATGAACACAGATCACTTCAGACCCGAGAGTCTGCTAATGTTGATCTACAGCTGTCACATCTCGGAAGGGTCCGGATAGGGTAAAGAATGTGCTGAGACTTGAGCAGGTAGGCGAGAGAAAGCCCATACAAGTCAATCGGTCCACACCCTCTGGGGCACTGACTCTGTGCCCGGCATTGTGCACAGCACTGGGGTACAGGAGTAAATAAAGCCTGGCCCCTGCCTTCAGGAAGCGCCCTGCCTAGTGAAAGACAGAAATAACTGGATCGCAGAGGCTCACCTGTCAAAAGAGAAGGCGGGAGGGTGGGGTGGCAGGTAGGATGAAAACCAATTTGATGGAGCAACTATTTGAGTCTTGGTTTGGGATTCGAGGCTTGACCGTACCTCTCTTACTAGAGGTATAACTTGGATAAAGTTCCTTAACCTCCCTAAGCTTCAGTTTCCTTGTCTTTAAATGAAGATATTAATAGCACCTACTTTATGGGATTATAATGAGGATTAAAGGAGATAATACACTACTACTAGCTCAACTGCCTGGACCATGCCTGTATTATTACAGGGATCGGCTCCTAGATGATGCTCAGATTGACAATGATAGTAGGAGCTGAGTAAGATGACCATGCCCATTACCAAGGCCAGCTCTGCAATTCTGCAGTATCTAGTGGATAGAGGGTATTTAGGCCTGGCCCAGTGTGCAGGGAAGTGTTGGTGTCTGGTTTGGCAGACCTGGAAGCAGGGGGAAGCCCAGCTCATTCATAGATAGACACCAGCTAGGGCTGGAGCTGAGAACAGGAGAGGACTGGGGAGCCCTGCAAAGGAGGAGTCGGGTGGAGCAGCATCTAGACAAGATGCCGGGTCCACAGTCAATCGGGCTTCGGCTGTAAAAGCTGATCAGCCCTGACTGAGAATCTGGGGCAGGACTGTGTGTGCAGTAGCTGTGTCTGGTCACAGAAGGCAGAGATGGAACAACAAATAACCCACTGTTACATCTGCCAGGTCCTTTCTGTGCGCTCCCGCCAGTCCTTACTACCACCCTGGGAGGCCGGCAGTATTATCCCACATTCCAGCTGAGAAATCTGGGGCTCAGAAGAGATAAACAGCATTCTCCAGGTAGTAGTGGAAATAGGATTTCAATCCAGAGCTGTCTGGGTGCAAAGCTTCAGGTGTCACCCCACTGGAACAGCTAGAGAGGGAACTTCCCCACCCCCTGCTCTTTAGTTCCATTGCTCAAACTAGGGGTCACCAGGCCCACCCCGTTAGCATCTCGACAATGCGGAGTAGCCTGATGGAATAGGGAGGGGCTGAGGTCAACAGGACAGTTGACCAATCTGGGCCTCAGTGCCCCCTCTGTCAGCAGGGCCATCCTGCTGCCTGCACCTCCCAGTGTTGGTACAATTCAGTGAAAGAGCTGTGTATAAAGCCCACAGCATGGTGCCTTACAGGTAATAAGCATGCGGCAAATTTTGTTTCTATATGCTTCTCTTTGTGCCTCCAGGCCAGGAGGTTAATCTCAAACAGGAAAATCATTCTGATTCCTACCGTAAAGCCAGTGGTTTAGGAAAAATGTAAATATCTATATAGACTTCTATAATCAGGTGCAGCTCAATAAAAATAAAAAATGCCTCCAATATTCACCTTCTTGCTCTGGGAAAGGAGGCTTTATTTAATACACACATGTGAAGTATATTTAGCTTTCACAAATAAAACTCACACTGTGGCCAGAGTGGTTTGGGGATTTTTTTGTTTTCTTGCCTACTGAAAGCTTTTCTTTCAAGTGGAAACCAGCCTTGCTTAGCGAGTCATTTTGCCAAGGAACACATTACAGGTTTTTAATTTTGACCCAAAATACATCCCATATTTGAAGAACATAGATGGGACTTTCAAAAGAGGCAAAAAGGACAAAAGCCAGGGGGAGGAGGAGGGGAGGAAAAGGAAGGGATGGTGGGAGAGAGTGGGATGTCACAGAGCTGCAGGACCCAAGGCCAGGTGGGGTTTGAGCCCCAAGGAGGTATCCAGAAAGGATGTCCCCCTTGTAGACACCAAGACTGGGCAGGCGGTCCTAATGTTCAGAGTACTGCCAGTTTAATTGGGGAGGATATAAGTTCCAAAGGGAGCAGTAAAAGTATTTCACATCATCCCAGGAAACCCCCAGCTTTGAGGAGGTACCAAATGAGCAGGTGAGTGAAACAAGCCGGAATGTTTAGGTTTTAATATTAACTTGATTTCGCCAGGGCCTGAGGATAATCAAGTTCTTCAAGTTACTTCTCTGCTCTGTGGCCACTGACTGGCCTGTGAGTTCCAGGGACACAGACTCCCTTTGACATGTCCTCTCTGCTCCGTGGCCACTGGCTGGCCTGTGAGCTCCTGGGACACAGACTCCCTTTGACGTGTCCTCTGTGCCTGGACAGCTTCCTGGCACACACGGGTGCTCAGTGAGTGAATCAACACACAAACACATAACACTTCTCTGCAAATGAGGACTGGTAGAATTAAAAATATCTCACTTTTAGGTCCAACAATTTATGATATGTGTTAAAGGGCCTTAATTTAAGCAACTTGCAAAAACTTTAAAATGTGACTTGGTCACTAAGAGTTAAATTGAATCATGCCTTATACCTAATGACTTGCTTTTAGTTTTTTGTTACACGCACACACACACACATACACGCATAACCACACAACTTCATTTGGGGCTGTCATTGAAGCTCCGAAAGCTTTTGCAAATTCTCAGTGTTGTACAGTGAGAATTTCCTGTGTGGTATCTTATGGGAACCAGTGGTGCTGAGGTCAGAGATGCCCACTGTTCACAAGGGCTGTGTACAAATTCTTTGAGAATTCCAGGACACAGTTACAAATAATTACCATCAAAGAATTTTAAATGAAGGACATTGTTGCTAAATAAGAAATTAACGACTTGGTGGAGCTGTGTAATGTGGTTGTACTTAAGATGGGACTTCTGATGAATCACAGAGGAAGCCTGTGCTGCTCACTTCTCCACCAGGACAATCAGCTGGTATTATAGTAATGGGGGGGTCGTCTGGAATAGGAAAATGTTTTTAATCCTTCCATACATTGTAGAGGGCAAACTTTAAAAAAAAAAAAAAAGGTATATTTCTTTAAAAAAAGATGTTTATCTGGCTTGGCGCCTGTAGCTCAGTGGCTTGGGCACCGGCCCCATACACCGGAGCTGGCAGGTTTGAACCCAGCCCAGGCCTGCCAAACGACAATGACAACTACAACCAAAAAGCAGCTGGGTGTTGTGGTGGGCACCTATAGTCCCAGCTCCTTGGGAGGCTGAGGCAAGAGAATTGCTTAAGCCCAAGAGCTGGAAGTTGCTGTGAGTTGTCACGTCACAGCACCCTCCTGAGGGCAACAAAGTGAGACTCTGTCTCAAAAAAAAAAAAAAAAAAAAGGTGTTTATCCTAGTACTTCTACATATTTGACAATTCCATAAAATTTGTAAACCTAAAGTAACTTAAATAAAACAAGGACTTATAAATTCAGGCTTCCCAATTTAGCATTAACTCACCCATTAATTTTTGTGATCTGTTTTCATAATGCACAGAAAATCATTTCAAGTTACATATTGGCATAAATGTTTCTAAAGACCTAATTTTTATTTGCTTAAATCATGCCTGTAGTCTTAATTAGAAGCATTTCCTTATTAAAATCTAGAGTGAGCCTGCCTCCCTACAGTACAATTTTAAACACATTTCAAATGAAAAGTGATTTACTTATTAATGTCTGTCATTTAGGTAAAATCAATAACGATGCTTCGTTTGAATATTTCTTGACAGTTTCTGTATTGATTGCATATACATTATCTCCCCTGCTCCTTTTGATACATTGGTAAGGGGCCTGGCAAAGTGGGAAGCTACGTATTTCCAAGAGTTCAAGTAACTGGCCAAAGATTGTGTAGCTGGAACATAGATACGGAACCACTCCTCTGCTTCTTCCCAAATAAGTGAAATTAGCTTATTTATGCAACACAGGATGATTCATTAGTTTGCTAATTGCCCCTTTCTTCCCCTCATTAACATGTATAAATATCTAGAAGGCCCCTCTGATACCACTGGTTGCTCAAAGTGCTGTATTATTTCTACTGAGGAGCAAAGGAAAAATGATAAAGCCTGAGGCTATGGAGTCCTTGAATCCTGCCTTTAAATTACAGCTTTGCCACTGAGTAATCTATGCAGTGTATGAATTCACACAAGCCACTTAGCATGTTAGTCTCGGTTCTTTATCTATAAAGAAGGAGAAAAAAAAATCCGTGTCCTGGTTCATGTGAGGATTGAATAGGACGCTCTGCACAGTGCCTGGCCCAGTGCCGGACGCAAAGTGAAAGGATGACAAATACCAGTTTCTCCCTTCGACTAATGCATATTTATTACATGGTATTTCTAGAAGCAGAACTTCCTGTGAAGTTGGACGACTTCATGTGCAGTTTCTACAGGGAAAGCGTCTATGTTCCATCAAGAGCCCCAGCCATTCCTGAGCTCTCAGCATGACGCAGTGCTGGAATAGTCTCTGGTGGTGCATAACGGAGCCAGCACTGGGCTGGGGAGAGAGGGAAGGCATGTAGGAAGAGGACTGATGGCCACGGAGCCTTGTGCCTGGTGCCCAGTGAGCTGCAACATGACAGGTGCCACAGGCAGTCCAGGGACGCAGGGTCCTCCTCCGCCTGTCTGAAGGCTCATCTGGAAATGAGGAAAGCTGAAAGATGTCCACCCCTGCCTTTTTCAGCTCTCCTGAGCTGCAGGCACTGGAAGCCCTTTGCCTTTGCAGACTCAGCTCTGCTCCGTCCCCGAGGTAGCTGGGGCTGAGGCAGGCAGGGTACGTCTGGTTCAGACCAGCCCCAGCCCTTCCCGGCCAGTGAGGCTGGAATTATCCTTTCTCCCATTGAGTCTTGGGTACCTGGGGCCTCAACAATTAGTACACCCACTCTCTGAAATACAAGTATGTTTGTCCCCATCTTGCTTGACTTTTGAGGCAGCTCCACTATCTTTACATTGGGCAGAAAGATAAATATTGGATCCTCTCTGGTGTTAAACTGCACTATTCCTAAGCCATTTGTCAAAGCGCATTCCCACTCACCTCTCATCCCACCTGAAACCCTCCTTCTAATTTGACTTTAGAAACTGTCTCTCTGGATAGAACCTTGGCCCTCCTTTAACTATAGGTTAAATATTTCTGCTGCTCTGACCTATAAATTGTCTCTCCCATCCCACCTGGCCCCAGAAAGCCCTTCCTCAGGTTAGCAATGATTCTCAACCTTCCCAATGCTGCGATGTATTTTCATTGTTAGAAAGGGGTCGCAACCCACAGTGAGAACCGCTGGGTTAGACGGTGTGAAAGGCTTATCTACCTATGCTCAGCAAACAGAAATGGCCAGTGTGTATTAGATTTGCTCTTCAGTCTTCCTGCTAGGGATGGACATTATGTGACATGATAATGTATCAGATGGAACCCTGATATGTTATCTACCTCTTACCAGCTCTCCCTCAGGGGCCAAATCCAGTTCCCCGTCATGCTCCAGCCACCAACCTGGGCCTTCTGTAGTCCAGACAGACCTCCCAGAAAGAATCTAAGGGTTGTCAGCCATAACTTGGGGCCAGAAATTAATGCTGCCCAGCCAGTCACTGTGGTGTGAGTGGCGGCTACTGAAGACCTCGTCTGGCTGCTTCCTGCCCCACCACACAGGAGGACAGTTTCCATCCTCAGCCTCCTTGAGGTTGAGAGAGCTGGTGAGTGCTTGCTTCGGCAGCACATATACTAAATTTGGAACAATACAGAGATTAGCATGGCCCCTGAGCAAGGATGACACGCAAATTCGTGAAGCATTACATATTTAAAAAAAAAAATTAAAAAAAAAAAGCAGAGAGCTGGTGACCAGTTCTGTTTGATGAGCTATGAGAAACATCGTGGGTTATTTCTGGATCAGGTCTTTGACCATCCCTGTGAGAGTCCCCAGAGCAACAGCAAGGTTCCAGCCAGGGATTGGCCGCAGCCTCCGTTTCAGAGGGAGCAGAGTCCTCAGCCAACCCACACTGAACATGTCGCTTGAGTGAGACATAAGCCCTTTATTTGGTAAAAACTCTGAGGTTTTCAGTTTGTTTCTCATTTCAGCAAAATCTGTCCTAACAAATACCGTTCATACTGTTAGTGCCACACCGGCCCACAGCAGGGCTAAACTTGCCCTGACCAGAACAGCTGGCTGAGTCTTGCCTGGGGGAGACTGGCTGCTAAGTGAGTCCCTCCTGTCCCAGTTCTGAACAACCCCACTGCTCTCCTCTCATAAAGTTGCTGTGTGGAACTCTAAGCTCACAAGAAATCAGCAGAACACTCTCTGATTCTATGCCAGGGTTTCCTGAGAGAATGTTTATCAGTGGAAATAGTGTTTAGGAGCAAGAGACAAAAACCTACCTGACTGTTAAATTAATATGATAAAATTAGTTGTTATTTCCTCAATAAGAAATATAGGGACGCTCGGTCATCAAGTTGACCTGTGGATTCAACAATTCCATCACAGAGCCAAGAGCTTTTCTTTCTTTCTTTCTTTTTTTTTTGCAGTTTCTGACTGGGGCTGGGTTTGAACCTACCACCTGCAGCATATGGGGCCAGCGCCCTACTCCTCTGAGCCACAGGCACCGCCCCAAGAGCTTTGTATTGTTTCATTCTCTGGTCCCGGTTGGCTAGCCACTGACCTCTGGTTACCTGCCTGTAAGATGCTGCCGTCTCCAGAGGCACCTAACTTCCCCATAACAGCACCCAATGCACGAAAACCTCAATGCCATTTTTTCCTCTTTTTTTAATCAAGGAAGAGCCTCCAACACTTAGGCCCCTGGTCTCAGCCAGATTCTGCAGTGCAGTCTGCAGGTTGCCACTAGGGATGACCAAGACTGGCTTAGAGAGCTCCTGATGCATTCCTTGGCACTGGGTATGTTGCTAGTCCAGTGAAATCTTGATCCGATTAGAAAAAGAGAGGGACCAAGGGAACAATGGCCGTTGTGTGGCAGTCAATAGTATAATAATAGGTTTCACTTGAGAAAAGAGCTCCAGTCAACTAATTTGGGAAACATTGGGTTAAACAAGTTTTATCATTATAGAACATCTTAAAATAATCTCATAATCTGCTCGTGTGCTCTGTGAACCTCCTGGATAGAGAGGAGGGGTGCTGCTCTCCCAGACTCGCTCCACGAGTTTCCCACCAGCATTTTACTGCGTGTCCCTTGGAATCACCACTGTATTTTGGGCCCTCAACAACTGGGAGTTCGTAATGTTTTCACTTGATTTAAATGGATGTTTTCCTTTCATGTTATCTGTGAACGAGAGGTTTGTTCTGAAAAAAAAAAAAATTAAAGGCTATTACAAATGAAATTTGATTCTTTTACCTAATTATAGAAACAAAATGATATTTACTACCCTATTAATTACTATCTTACAAATGAATGGTGCTATCAATGTCCAAACTGATCATTCAAATAGGCTCAAAAAAGACCTTTAGGCTCGGCGCCTGTGGCTCAATTGGCTAAGGCGCCAGCCACGAACACCTAAGGTGGCGGGTTCAAATCCCCAGCCTGGGCCCGCCAAACAACAATGATGGCTGCAACAAAAAAAAAAAAAAAAATGGCCGGGCGTTGTGGCGGGCGCCTGTGGTCCCAGCTACTTGGGAGGCGGAGGCAGGAGACTCGCTTGAGCCCAGGAGTTGGAGTTTGCTATGAGCTGTGACGCCATGGCACTCTACCCAGGGGGATAGCTTGAG
>CAUYQV010140892.1:0-13546 GCA_963574575.1 Galagoides demidoff
ATTATTTACCTAAATTATCTGAATAGCTGATTTGTTCACATCACTTGTTTAACTAGCACTAGCATGCAGTATCATGTGTATCATCTGAGAGACAGTTACAAAATGTTTTCGAGGTTGCCAATGCCAAAAAATGCCATTGTTCATTAAGTCCAAACAATGGTAGTCAAATTCTAACAACTAATCAACAATGTGAACTTTGATAAGCAGGTCTCAATAATCAGTTCTCAACAATTATTTGTTATTATTAAAGTTTAACATTATAAAATTAACAAAAATAATGTAAAACTCATATCCTGGCAAAATAGCCACTTGGCAGCCAAAAACTGTATATTCCCTTCCTGTTCTCTGGCTATTCCCTAGCTTGTCATGCATTCTTTCCAAAACTCGGGACTTTTTTAAACCGCCATGGGATGCGGAACAAATTGTTAAAAATTGGGACTGTCCTGCCAAAAGCGGAACGTCTGGTCACCTTACGTTTCTGGCTCCCTTACAAGTTAGATGTGGCCGTTGAACTACTAATACTTTTGTCCAACTATTTGTTTCTGTAAAACTTTTCTGGGATGCAGATATTCCCCTGGCTGTGTGCATTAGGCTATGCCATCTTATTTAGTGTAAGAACATGGACCCTTGAAAAGATAGGGGTTTGCACTGCATGAGTTCACTTATACAAAATTGCCCTGAATGTACCTACCTTTCCTGCCTTTGCCAGCCCTAAGACAGCAAGACCAACCCCTCCTCTTCCTTCACAGCCTACTCAATATGAAGACAAAAAGGATAAAAACCTTTATAGTGATCTACTTCCACTTAATAAATAGTAACTATGTATTTGTCTTCCTCATGATCTTTTTTATTTATTTTTTTTTATTGTTGGAGATTCATTGAGGGTACAAGAAACCAGGTCACACTGATTGCATGTTTGACAAAGTCCCTATTATAATTGTGTCTTGCCCCCAAAAGGTGTGTCACACATTCAGACCTTTTTTTTTATCATTATTTTTTTTTTTGAAGCAGACTGTCACTCTTTTTCCTAGGGTACAATTACAGTGGCACAACCCTGGCTCACTGCATCCTTTAATTCTTGGGCTCAAGCGATCTTCCTGGTTGAGGCTCCTGAGTAGCAGGACTGCAGGCATGCCTGGCTATTACTCTTGGCCTCAAGTGATCTTCTCGTCTTGACCTCCCAAAGTGCTAGAATTACAGGTGTCAGCCAATGTGCCTAGCTTTGTGATTTTCTTTTTCTTTTTTCAGAAAGTCTTGCACCCAGGCTGTAGTGCACTGGCTTATCATACCTCACTGCATCCTTGAACTCCTGGGCTCAAAGGATTCTTCCACCTTAGCCTCTTGAGCAGTTGGGATTACAGGAGGGAGCCACCATAACTGACTTAATTTTCTTTTTTCTTTTCTTTTCTTTTCTTGTCTTGTCATCTTTTCCCTTTTTTCTTTTCTTTTTCTTTCTTTTTCTTTTCTTTTTTTTTTTTTTTTGAGACACAGTCTTACACTGTCACCCTGTAGAGTTATCATAGCTCTCAGCAATCTCAAAGTTTTGTGCTCAAGTAATCCTCTTGCCTCAGTCTTCCAAGTAGCTGGGACTACAGGTGCTCACAACAATGCCAAGCTATTTTTTGGTTTTAGTTGCCATTGTTTGGCAGGCATGGGCTGGGTTCGAACCCACCAGCTCTGATGTATGTGGCTGGCACCCTAGCCACTGAGCTACAGGAGCTGAGGCTCTAATTTAATTCCATTTTAGTCAGAAAACATAGTTTATAGTATTTCAGTCTGGAGACTTGTATGTATGGTCTATCTTGGTGAATGTTCCACATAGTCCCTTATAAATACCACATAGGTTAAGATTTTGTCATTTTGATTTGTATTCTTCCTGATTTTCATTATCTGGTTCTATCACGAGTTACTGAGACAAGACTATTACTTTAACTATCACTGTGGATTTGTCAATCTTCCACTTTAATTCTATAGTTATTTGTTTCAGGTATTTTGATGGTCTTTGTTAAGGCACTGACACATGTATAATTGTTATATTATCATCACATATGATTCTCTTATTATCATAAAAATACTCTATTTCTGGTAACATATTTTGTCCTAATGTGTCTTTTGTCTAATAATAGTATCTATACTTATACTAAGCTTTTGAAAAAATTAGGAAATGGGGTCTCATTCCTCAGTCTCCCAGGATGGAAGTGCAGTAATGTGATCATAGCTCTCTGTAACCTCAAACTTCTGGGCTTAAGGGATCGTCCCAGGTCACACTCCTGAGTGTTGACTACAGACATGTACAATCATGCTTAGATAAGTTTTAAAAAAAAATTTAGAGACAGGGTCTTGCTGTGTTGCTCAGGCTAATCTCAAATTCCTGACTTCAAGCTATTCTCCCACCTCAGCCTCCCAATCACCTGGGTTACATGTGTGTGTCATGGCACATGCCTCTACCTAAACTTTTTATAATTAGTGTTTGCATGGTATATCTTTTTCAGACCTTTTATGTTCAGCCTGTTTTGTGTCTTTTCATTTAAAGTGTGTTTCTGTGGATGGCATATTGCTGGGTCTTGCTTTACTATCAAGTCTGACAGCCTCTGCTTTTAGTAGAATATTTAACCCTGTTACATTTAATATTTATTTTTATTTATTTATTTTTTGAGAGAGAGTCTCACTTTGTTGCCCTTGGTGGAATGCCATGGCATCACAGCTCACAGCCACCTCAAACTCCTGGGCTCAAGCAATTCTCTTGCCTCAGCCTCCCAAGTAGCTGGGACTACAGGCACCTACCACAGCACCCCGCTATTTTTAGAGATGAAGTCTCACTCTGGCTCAGGCAATCCACCTGCCTCAGCCTCCCAAGTGCTGGGATTACAGGCGTTAGCCACTACAGCCAGCTACATTTAACTTCTTCTTCTTTTTTTTTTTTTTTTTTGAGACAGAGTCTCAAGCTGTTGCCCTAGGTAAAATGCTGTGGCATCATAGCTCACAGCAACCTCTAACTCTTGTGCTCAAGTGATACTCTTGACTCAGTTTTTCAATTTTTAGTAGAGACAAGGGGTCTCACTTTTTGCTCAGGCTGGTCTTGAACCCATGAGCTCAAGCTATGCATCCTTATTGGCCTCCTAGAGTGCTAGGATTATAAGTGTAAGCCACCTCACCTAGCCTACATTTAACACTTAAACTATTAATAAGATTGAATTTAAGCCTGTCATTTGATACTTATTTTCTATTTACTTAGGTTTTTTTTTTTTTTTAATTTGGAGACAGAGTCTCAATCTATTACCCTGGGTAGAGCACTGTGGCGTCACAGCTCACAGCAACCTCAAACTCTTGGGCTTAAGCAATTCTCTTGCCTCAGCCTCCCAAGCAGCTGGGACTACAGGCATCTGCCACAATGCCAAGCTATCTTTTTTTTTAAGTTGCAATTGTCATTGTTGTTTGACAAACCCAGGCTACATTTGAACCTGCCAGCTCGGGTGTATGTGGCTGGTGCCGTAGCTGCTTGAGCTATAGGCACTGAGCGGTTTTTCTTTCTTTTTTGTTCCTTTCCTAACTTCTTTCAGGTTAATCAAAAATCTCTTAATATTTCATTTTGTTTCATCTATCGCCCTTTAATAATAATTTTAAAATATTTTTAATTTTGATAAAAATGTAAATTTACCATCTGAACCATTTTTAAGTGTATAGTTCAATAGTGTTAAGTATATTCACATTGTTTTACAGCAAATATGCAGAACTTTTTTACTTGGAAAACTGAAACTCTATAGACATTAAATGAAAATTTGATTTTTCCCTCCTCTCAGATTTTAACAATTAATTTTTCACTTTGGTTTTATAAAAATTTGACTCATGTAAGTGGGACCATAGTGTATTTGTCATTTTGTGAGTGGTTTATTTCACTTTGCCTACTGTCCTCAAGGTTCTATGTTATTATGAAAGTCAGAATTTCCATTTGAAGGCTGCATAATATTTCTTTGCATGTTTATCCATTCATTTGTCAATGGACATTTGGGAGGCTTCTACCTCTTGGCTTCTGGGATCATTGGTGTTCAAATATCTCTTTGTGACCTTCTAACAATAGTTTCAATTATATGCCTATAGTTAGATTGCTGGGTCATATAGCAATTCTATTTTTATTCTTTTTTTTTTTTTTTTGAGACAGAGCCTCAAGCTGTCACCCTGGGTAGAGTGTTGTGTCATCACAGCTCACAGCAACCTCCAACTCCTGGGCTCAAGCGAGTCTTCTGCCTCTGCCTCCCAAGTAGCTGGGACTACAGGCACCCGCCACAACGCCTGGCTATATTTTGGTTGCAGCCATCATTGTTTTGTGGGCCCGGGCTGGATTCGAACCCACCACCTTAGGTGTATGTGGCTGGTGCCTTGCCACTTGAGCCACAGACACCAAGCCCTATTTTTATTCCTTCAAATAGCCATTGTACCATCTTCCATAGCTGTGGCATCAGTTTTACATTCTGACTAACAGTGTATAAGGGTTTCAATTTTGCCAACAGTTGATATTTTCTCTTAGATGTGACAGGTCATCTCACTGTGGTTTTGATTGGCATTTCTCTAATGATTAGTGATTTTGAGCATCTTTTCATATTCTTATTGGCCACTTGTATATCATCTTTGAAGAAGTGTTTATTCAAAATTTTTTTCCATATGTGCATCTGAATTTAATGCACAAAAAATTTTGTGTTTGATCTACATTCCATTTATCAACCTTTGTTTTTGCTGCCTGAGCTTTTAATGCCATATCCAAGAAATTATTACCAAATCCAATGTAATTTTGTTTTTTCTCTGTTCTTTTCTAGAAATTTTATAGTTTCATCTTACATTTATGTTTTTAATCCATTTTGAGTTAATATATGTGTGTGTGTGTGTATATATATAGTGTAATGCAAGGATTTAACTTTATTTGTTTTTGTGTAGCTATTTAATTTTCCCAGAGCACTATTTTTTGAAGAGTTTGTTCTTCCCTTTTGAATGGTCTTGACACTCTTGTGGATAACCATTTTATCATATACATATGCCATGGTTAATTTCTGGGAACTTTATTCTATTCCATTGGTTCATTTGTCTGTCTTTTATGTGCCTACAACACTTTCTAGTTTTTTTACAGCTTGAGACCTTCAATTTTGTTCTTATCTTTCAACTTTTTGGCTATTTCAGATCCCTTTAAATTTCCCAGTAGTGTATTTTTGATGTTGCTTCAATTGCCCTAGGGGTCCTCCTCATAAAATTTTCGCCTAGGCCGATTTCTTTAAGTGTTTTCCCTACACTTTCTTCTAGTATTTTTATAGTTTCATGTCTTAAGTTTAAGCAAAGTATCTCAAGAATGGAAGAAAAAGTATCCAACGTACACAGTTTGTGTTTTGAATTCACTGAGTATTTGATATTCTGAATATTGTAGAGGAAAACACCTGTAGTATTTTTCACTTTCTAAAATACAAAGGTTGAGTTTTTTCTCTTTGCAAAATCTGGTGTGACAAATTTGTCAAATTATTTAATATAAAAATTAAAGAGATAACTAAAATGCTTGTTAAAAAGCCTGTAATGTCTAATCTTAAATTTCTCTTTATTTTAAATTTTCAGGAAGTCAGCATAAATTATAGCATATATTTTATTTTTGTGAATTTAGAGTAAGAAGTCATTATAAACAATTTTAAAATTACTACAGCTGTATAAGTCATAAATGGAAAACATGAGTATATTAATGTCTTTGTTAGCAACCAACAATTAACTCAGTTCAGCTTTGGCAAAGTGTTAAGTGAGTGATATTTGTCTTAGAGGTTGTTTTTAAACAAAAAGATTTTCAAATGTTAATACCTGGCAAGAGTATTTATTTTCTCATTCTCTAGAGAAGTTGTGCAGTGGAATAGAGAGCAAAAAACTTTATTGAAAGCAAATGAAAAGCAGAAAGTAATTACACGAGTGTTAGAACAGAATAGATGTTCTATTAACATTGGTAGAAATTTCCAGACGACATTTATCCTAGATGAAAGCTGCTTACTTTAAAACATAAGCTGTACTTCACCAAGTAGAAAAAAATTATTTTGAAAACCTATCTCTGAAGTCTTAGCAACTCTAATTGTTCAAGATATTGACATTTTATTTACTTTAAATAAATTTATGTCTTATACTTCTTCAAAAGCAAATCAACTAATATACCATGTGGAGATTCATAGTTACATTAAAAAGTATCCTTTATAAAATTAATAGACTATTACATCAATAAACTGTCCTTTATAAAATTAATAAGGGGCTATAAAGTGGAAATCCTAGTAGGTGTCTGAACTCTACAAAGGTATATGCATGCATGTGTATATATAGATATAATGTGTATATGTATATTATGTCTACATATGTATATGTATGTGTGTATATATATGTATGTGTATATATGTACATATATATGTACATATATACACACACACACATATATATGTATATAGCCAGCATTTCTCCCTAGCTTGCTTCTCTATAATTTCTCTCCTTTTTTTTTTTTTTTTTTTTTGCGGTTTTTGGCCAGGGCTGGGTTTGAACCTGCCACTTCTGGCATATGGGGCCAGTTCCCTAATCCTTTTAGCCACAGGCACTGCCCACTTCTCTGTAATTTCTTACTAGTCAGGTAGCTGATGGTCATAAAGATTCTTCACTTTCTTCATAGATAACATCAACTCTGTAAAACCTAGGCTGATCTTTGAGGTATTTTACAGATCCTGCATTCTGCCAGACCAACTGACCCAACCAGATCAATGGCCCATACCATGGAACTGACTCAACTAATCTTGCATCCCTCCCTAGAAAATGACTTAGCACAAGATGATTTCAATTTCTGCCTCCAAATCCTGAGTCTTCCCCAGCTAATCAGCAGACCCAATTCCCTAGACCTTTGGCTCCACCAAAAATATCTTAGAAATGGATAAAGACCCCATGCTCTCACTTATAAGTAGAAGCTAAACAATGGATATATATGGTCATAAAGTGGTGAAATGGGCATTGAAAACTAAGATGGGGGAGAGAAGAAGAGTGAGGAAATAAAAATCTACCTATTGGACACAAAGTTCACTATTTTGGTGATGGGAAGACTAAAAACCCTGGATTCAGCCCAATACAATCATCCATGTTATAAAAGACTCTCGTACCCCCTAATTTTTTTGGAAAAAAAAATCCCTTGGCTCCCAAATTCTTAGAGAGATGTATTTGAGAAATTATCCCTGTCTCCTTGCGTGCTGCCATGCAATAGTAAATTCTTTCTCTGCTGTAACCTCTGTTCTCTCATTGTATTTGCTTCCTCTTGAGCAGCAGGCAATGAACCTAGTCAGATGGTAAAAATATTATGTTAGTTGAATAAGCTAATTCAAAAGAAGTTTGAAAATGTGTCTATTTTAAAAAAAAGCCATTAATGAATACTGGCTTTTATAGTGTGGCCTTTATTCATACTCTAGCATTTTCTCCTGGTGTACTACTACTTCTTTCTTACCCACTAAACACATGTTTTTCCCTAACAAGCCCAATATCTCTCACCTGTGTGTATTTGCTTCATATCTTCCCCTTCTTTGGAATTTTTTCTGTCATCTAGGGGTGTCTGAAAAAAAATGCAAAACTTCTCTGGATGGAATTTTTTCATATATCAGGCTGCAGAGGATTACCTCAGAAAAAAATAATATCAAACAAAAAAAGGAAAATGATACACTATAAGGAGGAAGAATTATATAAGACAAATGTGAGCCTTAGTACCTCCGTTATTTCTGTTAGTAGAATACTGATCTATGAAAGACCCTCGGAGAAGAAGAAGATGATGGCCCAGAGACACCATCTTCCAGATCATCTCAGAAAAAAGGAAAAGTTTTAGATGAAAAACAAACCACCAAACATAGATTGATTGCCATAACCTACAAGAGATTCCACAGGAAAAAGTTGCACAGCAAAACAAGAAGGAGCAAGGTATCAACAGAACTTAAACCACAACAGACTTGGAGTCCCATGAAAAGGGTAAGTGGCGTAGTTTGTTTCTCCCACCCTTACATCTCTGGTGATCAGTAGGCTCCTTTAGAATCTTAAAAGACACGAAGTGGTTTCAGCCAGTAAAATTGCTCTCTTCTTAAGGACAAAGCACCACATTGCCATGCCCTCGGGGTCACTTCCTGACACAGCAGAACAGAGCCAAGATTTCAGGCACCATATTGCTTTTCCACCCACCATACACTTTGGTCCCTTCCACAGGGCTTCAGCCCTTTAGTTTTCATCTTGCCTGTTCTCACGCAAACATTTCCCAACTCTGGCCCAGATTGCAGGAGTCACAGGGGCTGGTGGATCTAAAGGGATTTGTGTGACCCAGAACCTGAACAGTCCAGGCAGGCTGCCTTCCAGAGAGAGAGAAAGAAACAACCAGAGTGCTAGGTTTCCTCCATACAGATTCTTTGCCTCCTCTTGCCCTCCCCCACCCATGGCTGCCAAAAGAGAGGATTGAGCTGGGGCTCTCAGGAGCGGCTGCTTTCCTTACTGGCACACCCACAACACTGAGGCTTCCACAAAGAGTAGGACTCAACTCGTTCCTCTTAAAAATATGCAGCAGACTAAGGGACACTTGGATTGTGAGCTCCCTGGGTTTACAAGCCCTCCCCAGTGCTGCTTCCTCCATCAGAACAAGAAACACCCTGAAGCAGAGAGACATCAAACCTGTACCCCATAGACAACTCAGGACCAGCACACCACTCCCTGGCATAGTCAGGGACTGATTTTTGGGGATCTGGGGACATATCCACAAACCAGAACTCATACCCCAAGAACTTAGTTGTGTTGCTTGGTGGTACAGAGAGATTTGTGAGACAAACTCAAGAAAAAGGAAGTACATGTAGGCAGAACTGAGAGGACAGGAGCAGAGGTTTCAGAGGGTACACTGCACCCTTCTTCCCATAGGAAGACCATGCTATCAGCCCAGGGTGTGGTTCTAAGTAGGGAAGTTCCCAGCCCACACTGTGATTATGGGGTAGTTCAGTTAGTTTTAGCTCCAGTCTGCTGATAGTTACCTGAGGGAGACTGAGTACAGGGGAGGAGGAAGAAGAGGGAAACCCATTCCCAACAGCCATATTGTGAATCTCAGGTGGCCCCTTCCCACAGGCAGACATTCTGGCTGGGTGGGCCACTTCAGCCTCTCTCTGATAGCCTAGGAGTGAACTTTTCACCCCTACCAAGACAGCTACCTTACCAGCTTTTGTGGAACCCAAGGGCAAGCTCACACAAACCATACCTGACCAGCTTCACTCCCCCACCCACCTCTGCTGTGGTGATAAGGACTGATCTGGACATTCTAGGGACCTGCCCACCACCTGGGGCATTCAGCCACTTCTCATGAGTAGCTAAAGCCAGTCACAGGTCTCCAAAACACCACTATAGCTTATTCCTTCTGGCAAGTGCCACCTGCTGCCAGGAGGTCAACTTGCACAGCCCTTTACAGCATTTACTGATTCAACTAAACAGGGTATGGTTGTTTCTTACCCATAAGCAATACCTACTATCTCAGAGATTATACTGGGCATGCTAATACAATTTACATTCTATTTTTCACAGTCTTAAGAAGACAGAGGGCTAGGGGAAAACAAATTCAAAGACTTCCATTCTCTCTCATCAAAGAAAGAAAGGGAATCCAGCAGTTCACCACTGCTACTGCCTACAAATTATAGACAACTGAGAAAAACACCATGCCAAGGATATATATAACCAAGTTATCCATTCAGAACCTAGATCACCACCAAAGCACTCATAAGCAAAACCAAAGATTCTTATTTAATATATGCTATAGTCATGCCTGTATGAATAAGGGTGGGACTAAGGTGCCTAATTAAATAAAAGAATATCCAAAAATAAGAAGTGAGAGCTATTCTGGATGAAGGAATCACAGAAAGAACTACAGAGGTATGAAGAATCATAGCAAAAGAACATCCCCAAAGGAAATCACCAGTTCTCTAGGAATGCACACTAACAAAAATGAGAATATGAAATAACAGGTAAAAAATTCCAAATATGAATTGTAAAGAAGCACAATTAAATCCAATAAAAATGGAAAACCAATTCAAAGAAACCAGACAAAGAATTCAGGAAATAAATGAAAAATTCACTGAAGAAATTCCATATGGAGGTGACTGGACATTCCTCTTCTTGACTTTACTAAGAGTGGATAATGAGGAGACATTTCTAAACTGCCATCTTGAAGCCATCTTCATGCAATTTAGTATTTTATAACATTCATACTATTTGTATGATGAAAAACTACTTCTTGGCTCAGCACCTGTGGCTCAAGCAGCTAACGCTCCAGACATACACCTGAGCTGGTGGGTTCAAATCCAGCTCAGGCCAACCAAACAGCAATGACAGTTGCAACCAAAAATAGCCAGATGTCGTGGCAGGTGCCTGTGGTCCCAAGTACTTGGGAGGCAGAGGCAGGAGAATGGCTTAGACCCAGGAGTTGGAGGTTGCTGTGAGCTGTGATGCCACAGCACTCCACCCAGGGCAATGGCTTGAGGCTCTGTTTTGAAAAAAAAAAAGAAAAAAGAAAAAGAAAAACTACTTCTCTAGAAAAATTTGGAGTATAGCCCAGTTATTCAAACTCACTTGGACTATTTCATAAAATTTGCTCTAATGAAGGCTGTTTCAGTGGTTTAAAAAGACTACTAAGGTTCAAAGGCTCAATATGTAAAAAAATGCTTCCATGTTAGGAAAGGAGATGTTGAATAGTGAGTTCTAAGAATCTAATGAGACTATATTTTTTCCATACTCTTGAAAATTCAGTAGAGCCCCTTCAAAAATTACTAGTCAAACCTAGGTAAATGACTCCAAAAGTTCCCAATAGTTACATTAGAGTGTATGTGTGTGTGTGTGTGTGTGTGTGTATATATATATGTATTTTTTTTTTTTTGCAATTTTTGGCTGGGGCTGGGTTTGAACCTGCCACCTCTGGCATAGGGGGCCAGTGCCCTACTTCTTTGAGCTACAGGTACTGCCCTAGTTTCCATATATTTTAATGAAAAGCTCTTTGAGAGAAACATAAGTCATACAAGTATGTTGTCTGGGTCTTTGTGTGAAAAGATAAGTTACCAACTTCATAAACAATTAGAATAAAACATGTTCCTTTTAATAATTTAAGAAATAAAATTTGCCTAATTTTTTTCTTTCATCTCTGAAATGACCATGGTAGCTAAATGAGGTAAATACAGGATGAGCTATGTTCTTACATGATAATAGCCATGAAGTTCTGAGTGGGATAGCCCAAGACAAAGGATTTCATAACTGGTGTTGCCCTCTCTTGCTTCATCCTACATTTGCTGTCCAGATATCAGTTAATTTGTGGTTTGCATCTTAAAATTATTGTTGCACCTAGAAATATAAAAACTAAAAGAACCTCTTGAGAAAGCCATTAAAACAAAAGGTGAAACATTTATTCCTTATGCCTGTATATATGGTAGGAAATAGCCATGAAATGGTCATTTCATTTTTCTATATATTGAGCATTGCATTTGGAACAAAGCCTAACTTTAAATTTACTGCTGTCACAAAAAAAAATATTACTTATAACTTGCTTATTTCCAAAAACATGTGAGTGGTTGAACACAAAAAGTATTTCCTATCTCTTGATGTAATTGACAGATTTATTGCTTATGGTTCTCAACCTTCCTTATGCCGTGACCATTTAATATAGTTTCTCATGCTGTGGTGACCCCCAACTATAAAATTATTTTCATTGCTGATAATTTTATGGTTGGGGGTCACCACAACATGAAGAACTATACTAAAGGGTCATGGCATTAGGAAGGTTGAGAACCACTGGATGGACCTATGACTTAAATAGATGTGACTAAATAGAATAAAGATAATGCCCAGGGAAACTTGGGTCATTCTGGCATTCAGAACCATTTGTGGAAAAGGTAAAATAAAATCAGTAATACCTCATAGATGGAGGTGTCCCCAAAACCCTCTGATTCATGGACTATTTAAGGCTTAAACTCTTAAGTGGGTTTTATAAGACAAAAAAGACATTGTAGGAAATATACATTATGGACAATCTACTTTCAAGGCCTCGTCTATGCTTCCCATACAGTGCATTGAATTTACGTGAAAGGGAAAAGTGCCTGTGCTACAATGGCTTCTTTCTATATTTTATTATATTTTTAAACTCATTGTTACATATCATTAGATATTTTTTGAAACATATTCAATTATAGATTGAATCATGCCAATTATTTAGGTAATATAAAACGAGAACTACAAATCTTTTGTAAAGAAAGGTATCCTGTCACATTTCTTCTCACACATTTTGTGTTATCGAAGGTAGATTCCTGTCTATATTGAACATGTCAGATGATATATGTAAACACCTGCATATACTAACCTAGGAAAAAAGTCATCCCAATAATTTTTCCCTACATCAACAAAGTGCCATCATTGATGCCAAAAACAAGAACTGTCTAAAAGTGTAAATAATGATTTCCATTCTCCTGTACTAAAAAATAATAGCTAATATTTATTGAGAATTTACTAGTCATTTTTGTAAATACACATATTATTTTGTTTAAGATTCAAACATTTTACATAAAATTAAATGGAGTCACAAAGGTATTAACTTGACAAAAGGTAAACAGCTTACAAAAGATGTAAAATCCCCATCTTTTTTATGCCTGAATACTATTCTGTGGTATACATATACCATAGTTTATTAATCCATTTGATGGGCTGATGGGCACTTGGGTTGCTTCCACATCTTTGAATTGAGCTGCAATAAACATTCTAGTGCAAATGTCTTTATGGTAAAACATTTTTATTTCTTCTGAGTAGATACCTAGTAATAGGATTGTGGGTTCAAATGGAATATTTACATTTAGGTCTTTGAGGATCCTCCCTATTTCTTTCCATAGAGATTTGTTTTAGTTTCCAAGCCCATCAGCCACGTAAAAATGTTTCCTTCTGTCCACATCTGCAGCTTTGGGATTTTGTGATGTGGGCTATTCTCACTGACATAGGTAATATTCCAAGGTGGTTTTGATTTGCATATCTCTGATGATTAAGGATGATGAGCACTTTTTTCATGGCTTTGTTGGCCATTGTTTGTCTTTTTCAAAAAAGCTTCTGCTCCTGTCTTTTGTCCACTTTTACATGGAATTGTTTGCTCTTTTCTTATTGACTAGTTCTCACTCCTCTAAAGACACAATGGTTCACCACGTGTTTACATTGCTTGATCATCTGAATACTTTTTATTTTTTTCCAGAGGAAAAAGTAATGTTGCAAATGACCATTTAAGAAAATAAAACATATAAACTTCTTCCTTAATGTTATTACGATACTGAGAAAAGTTGAGAAGAAAGAAATTATATAGTGAAGGAAGAAAAAAGATATAATACATAAAAAATGGAAATGGAAGAGGACTCAAATTTTCTTCACCATAATAAATAAATAGGATAAGAAGGCTGTCACAATACTGTAATTCAACAACTGAATATCCCTGTTCTGTAACTACATACAGAGAGACACCCTATTTCTGATCACACCTTCC
>CAUYQV010140895.1:0-24542 GCA_963574575.1 Galagoides demidoff
AGTGTGGTGTTTTCATATACATTTTGAAATATTCTCATCAAACTGGTTAACATAGCCTTCATGTCATTTTCTTAGTTATTGACTTAAGACATTCATACTCTGCTTTAAATCATAACTATGCACATTATGGAATTTATGGGATACAATGTGCTGATTTTATATACAATTTGGAATGTTTATATCAAACTGATTAACATAGACTTCACCTCACTTACTTAGTTGTTGTGTTAAGACATTTATACTCTACTCTTAATACATTTGACACGTACTCTTGCAATATGCACAATAGGTGAGGTCCTACCGATTACCCTTCTTTAGAGAGTTTAACGTCAAGGTTAGATTACTGCTCAAAGTTCACAGTTTAGATTGATTCCATAGAGAAAACTAGCATTGCTCTCCATACTGTGTGGTCATAGGGTGACAGCAATATCTCCTGAATAGTAAGATCTTGGCTTCTGGGGTTGGGATTCCCTGTTATCACTATTTATAGGAATATGCCTGTGTTTTACTTAACAGGTTCTAACTCATCCAGCTTCTGTGCACGTTCAGCACACCACTTTTAAATAACAATAATCTTAGCTATAGGTCTCACACGCTTTTCAGAAACCTATTAATATGTATTCTTTGAGACATCCAAATCTTACTTTCCTTCTCTGAGTTCAGCAATGTTTCAGATTTTTTTTTTTTTTTTTTTTTGCAGTTTTTGGCTAGGCTGGGTTTGAGCCCCTCACTTCTGGTATATGGGGCCGGCCCCCTACTCCTTTGAGCCACCCCCAGTTATTTCTTTTTAATTAATTGTCTTGTACCAGAGCTTTTTCACACTTACAACTGAAAACTAGAAATATATCACTCTCTTCAATAATTCGTTTCATTAAGAATTCAAGTTTCAGCTTAGCATCTATAGCTCAGTGAGTAGGGCACCAGCCATATACACCGAGGCTGGCGGGTTCAAGTCCAGCCTGGACCTGCTAAAATCAACAATGATAACTGCAACCAAAAAATAGCTGGGCTTTGTGGTAGGTGCCTATAGTTCAAGCTACTGGGGAGGCGGACGCGAGAGAATCACTTAAGCCCAAGAGTTTGAGGTTGCTGTGAGCTGTGAGGCCATAGCACTCCACCAAGAGTTACAAAGTGAGACTGTCTCAAAATAAATAAATAAATAAGAATTCGAGTTTCTACTTTGTACATTTTATTGCACAAGTCCAAGAGAGACGTGGAGGATCCTGGCATTAGATAACCTCACTGGGAACCATTTCTATAATCTACTTAGAAGATATGCATCAATAAACAATTTTGTCATCTAAATCTGTATGTCACACATCTGATCATAAAAACAGTCAATGTGGGTGACACCTGTGGCTCAAGGTGTAGGGTGCCAGCCCCATATACCGGAGGTGGCAGGTTCAAACCTGGTCCTGGCCAAAAACGGCAAAAAAAAAAAAAAAAAAAGTCAATGTATGTGAAATATTCAAGTATTTAAATAGAGAGCTGAAACAGCTGTGAAGAACATTTTATGAAAGTTTTCAACACCATTGAGCCCTTTTTTTTTTAATAATATTCAATAAATGTTTTTAAATCAGGATTGAGTCCTTGCTTCCACTGCTTTAATTGTCCAGGGATCGCAGAGTGCCCTGTTTTCTTCCATTAAGTTTCAGGAACACAGGGCAAATTACACATGCCTGGCAATTGAATATGCTGAAAACAGCTCTGCTAATCAGATATGGCCACAGTCCAGACTCATTCACTTGACATTTACCCTGCAGGTCTATAACTTTCAGCTTCCCCAGGTGAGTGACATTCAGGATGTAATTGGTCATTGAATTTTCTGAGCTCAAGTTACTATTAAATATGGCTATATGAAAAGAATAACACAGAAATAAATGTACTTCTTCAAGTTCCATTTTAAGTGGTATTAGATGACTACATAAATAAAAATGTCTTTTCAAGCAACTTAGCCTTTGCATTTCTATACTTAAATCTGCAAATTAAGACTGAAAGCCTATAGTATCCTTCTTCCCATTAGAAATGCGCCTGAAGGCTGCCAAGTGATTGGAACATCCAATATACCTAATAAATAATAGATGTTCCTATTGACTATGGTTAATGTGGACCTAGTCCTCCTTTAGGTTATGGAAAAACATTCAATTATTAATTTTTAGATGGCATTCAAAATAAATAATCTTTTCATTTTAGTTGGTTAATCTTAAAGGATTTATTTTTAAAAATTTATATTATTTTCGGCTCGGCATCTGTGGCTCAATCGGCTAAGGCGCCAGCCACGTACACCTAAGGTGGCGGGTTCGAATCCCCAGCCCGGGCCCGCCAAACAACAATGATGGCTGCAACCAAAAAATGGCCGGGCGTTGTGGCGGGCGCCTGTGGTCCCAGCTTCTTGGGAGGCTGAGGCAGGAGACTCACTTGAGCCCAGGAGTTGGAGGTTGCTATGAGCTGTGATGCCATGGCACTCTACCCAGGGGAATAGCTTGAGGCTCCGTCTCAAAAAAAAAAACAAAAAAAAAAAACAAATATTATCATTACCAATTTAGGTCCATAAGAAAAAAATGAGCAATGCTCCCTCACTCTTTTATTAGTTACCATATAGTGAAGTAGGAAACATAGTCTATATAAAGTTGACTGCACTATTCATTCCACTGATTTATTAGATATATTAATGGAAGAATACTGGACAAGGAATATAGGGATATTAGAACACTGGTTTCTTAAAGTCTCTGGGTTTTAGTTTTAGTCTAAAAGCTATCTCAGGTCACTTCCATCTCTAAAACTATACAATTTCATGATCCTGCACAAAAGATTGATGATTTATAATGTATCTCTAAGATTACAGAGAGAAGGGAAGCATAGAGAGCTAATCCAGATAATCAGCATTTGATAGTTCACTAGAGGCTGAGAAACTGAGGCAGATCTACCAACAGTCTTAATGGGAATAAGATTAGTTGGTGTTCAGGGCCCACCAAGCAGGAGGGACTCTGACAAATATCCCAAGATTTTAGTTGGAACCCCAAACTAAAATCTTGGAGAGTGAAAATAAACCAGCCCTCACTAAGATGAAATCTCAGCCACCAGTGAGTTCAGTCTCTTGACTTGTAAAATGATCTGCCCAACTCTAACCTCCGAAAGCAAATGTCATCCTCTCTAGAGAAAGATAATTCCATTCAAAGCTTCAAATTTCCTCTTTTCATGCACAAACATTCATTCATTCAATCAAAATTTACCCTACATTCCAGGAAATAAGGTCAAATGACCAAAAACCAAGAGGAAATAGAGACAATAAAAATGGATCTACAAGAGGTCCAGATATTAGAGTTTACTGACATACACTTTAAAAATATATCATTAATATAATCAAGAAATTACATGACAAAATGAACTTCAGCAAAGACTGAAAATTATAAATGAAGAACCAAGTGGAAATTTTAGAACTGAAACATACAGTAAGTGAAATTAAGAATTAAATATACTTGCTCGGCACCTGTGGCTCAATCTGCTAAGGCGCCAGCCACGTACACCTCAGGTGGCGGGTTTGAATCCCCAGCCCAGGCCCACCAAACAACAATGATGGCTGCAACCAAAAAATGGCCGGGCGTTGTGGCGGGCACCTGTAGTCCCAGCTACTTGGGAGGCAGAGGCAGGAGACTCGCTTGAGCCCAGGAGTTGGAGGTTGCTATGAGCTGTGATGCTATGGCACTCTACCCAGGGGGACAGCTTGAGGCTCTGTCTCAAAAAAAAAAAAAAAGAATTAAATATACTGATTTTTATACGTAGATTAGACAAACCAAGGAGAGCATTAGGGAATAGAAAGGACAGGAGGAAATAGCCAGACTGAAACATAGAGATTTTATCTGATATAAAATTAAGCCAATACAATTTTTAAAAGTTAGTAAAAATTAAAAGAAAATTTCTGGGTATTTTCATTTTTTATTTTTTAGAGTCACGCTCTTGCTTTGTTGCCCAGGCTAGAGTGCATAACCATCATCACAGCTTACTGCAACCTCAAACTCCTGATCTCAAACAATCCTCTAGCCTTAGCCTCTCAAGTAGCTGGGACTACTGGCAGATGCCACCATCCCCAGGTAAGTTTTCTATTTTTGGTAGAGACAGAGTCTCACTCTTGCTCAGGTTGCTTTCGGATTCCTGACCTCAAGGAATCCTCCCACCTCAGCCTCCCAGAATGCCAGGATTACAGGTGTGAGCCACCATGCCCAGCCATACACCCTGTATATTTTATGTTAAAAGAAAAATATATAAATATAGCACTCTAATTAATAATATGCATACTGAAGTATGTAACTTTCAACTTACACAAAAATACACCAAAAAATTTAAGACCCAAAACATGGATATATATGAGATCAAGCATAGAATTTAGATCATAAGTATATTAGATTCCTATTACTGCTGCAATAAATAACAACACACTTAGTGGTAAAACAACTCAAATTTATTTTATTACAGTTCTAGAGGTTGGAAGTTCCACAGTATCTGCAGGGCTGTATACCTTCTATAGTCTCTGGGGAAGAATCCTTTTTCTTGCCTCTTCCATCTTCCACCTACATACTTTCCTTGGCTTTTAAACATTCTTCTATCTTCAAAGCCAGCAGCATAACATCTTCAACTCTTTCTCTGATTATAATCCCTACTTCCATTATAACATCTTTTTCTCTGGTTCATTCTCCTGTCTCCTTCTTGTAAGAACCTTTATGATTCTTAGAAAAATCATTATCTGGGCCCACCCAAATAATCCAGCATAACCCTTTCAATCTCAAAATTATTAATCACATCTATAAAGTCCCTTCTGCCATAGAAGGTAGCATATTCACAGGTTCTTGGGATTACTACATGAATATCCCTGGGTGCCATTATTCTGTCCCACAGTGGGTATATGGGTATTTACTGTGAAATTCTTTTACCTATTACATATATTTGAAACTTTCCTAACAAAATGTTCAGAAAAAGTAAAAATCCAGGAATGCAGATAAAATGTTGCCATCAGGATAAACTGAAAACCAAAGACTATCTTTTTTCAATGAAAGGTAGAAAAAGCTTTGAAAATAGCATATATTCTTACATTTGATTATTAAAAATATCGTTTCTACCCTTCCAAACATAGTTTCTAGAGGCACTCAAAATGTGTCCAGCATTTGACCTATCATCATAAGCTTTCCTATAATATATCTTCTGACAAAAGTAGGCCATCTCAAACCCTCAGTAATAGAATTACTTAGGTAATTTACTCTGTTAATTATTTCCTTGCTATAGGCCAGCAAACAAAGGTTTACCTTTATTTTTTATTTCAATACATTTAGGTGGTACAAATGGTTTTTTTAAAAACATGAATCGTGGCTCGGTGCCCATGGTATAGTGGTTACAGCGCCAGTCACATACACTGAGGGTGGCAGGTTCAAACCCGCCCAGGGCCAACTAAACAACTGCAACAAAAAAACAGCTGGGTGGGGCAGCACCTGTGGCTCGGTGGGTAGGGCACTGGCCCCATATACTGAGGGTGGTGGGTTCAAACCCACCCCAGCCAAACTACAACAAAAAAATAGCTGGGCATTGTGGCAGGTGCCTGTAGTCCCAGCTACTTGGGAGGCAGAGGCAAGAGTATCACCTAAGCCCAAGAGTTGGTGGTTGCTGTCAGCTGTGTGACACCATGGCACTCTACCAAGGGTGACAGAAAAAAAAAAAAAAAAAGAATGAATTATATAATGTTGAAGTCAGGCTTTTAGTGTACCTATCACCAAAATAGTGTACACTGTACCAAACAGGTAGCTTTTTTATCTCCTATCCTCCCCCCTTTCTTAGTTTTCAATACCCATTATACCACATTATGACCATATACACCTTTCATTTAGCTCCCAATTATAAATGAGAATGTGTGGTATTTGTTTTTCCATTCTGAAGATACTTCATTTAGGATAATGGTCTCCAGTTCCATCCAAGTTCCTGCAAAAGACATTATTATCATTCCTTTTTATGGCTGAGAGTACTCCATAGTGAATATATACCACATTATCTTTAGCCACTCATCAGTGGCTTAAGGCTTAAGCTGATTCTGTATCTTTGCAATTGTGAACTATGCTGCAATAAATATTCAGGTATAAGTGTCTTTTTTATAAAATGACTTCTTTTCCTTTGGGTAGATACCCAGCAAGGAGACTACTAGATTGAATGATAGGTCTACTTTTAGTTCTTTTAGGAATCTCCACACTGTTTTCCATAGGGGTGTGATAACCGAGCCCCCTACCCTTGAAAAAGAAACTTTTCTTTGGTCCTTTAGTCCCAGCCCCTTCAAGAGTGGGGAGGAAAAATTTTGAGAAGAGGCCTGAAGATAAATAAGTATGCAGGGAGGAGTGGATTCTGTGAAAAGTCCTGAGTTCTCTGAAAACTTTCTTAACCCATGTACCCTCGCCTTGAACTATGTAACCCTCTAATGTGACCCCCGCCCTAAGCTAATCACAATGTTTGGCTTCTGTTTTTTGCTTGCCTGCTGACGTTTGCAGAAAATAAGGTATAAAAAGGTCACTTGCCTTCCATTCAAGGCCAATTGCTTTCCTAAGCAATAATCCCCTGCGCAGGTGTAATTATTGCATCAAGTGGGGTCTGAGTCTCTTTCTCAGCTGTGCAAGTCACAACATGGGTTGTACTAGTTTATATTCCCACCAAACAGTATATAATCATTCCCTTTTCACTGACACATCAGAAGAATGAAACTGGATCCCTATCTCTCACTATACAAAAATTAACTCAAGATGGATTAAAGACTCAAATATAAGACCTGAAACCATAAAAACTCGAGAATAAAACACAGGAAAAACTATTCTGGATGTTGGTCCAGTGAAAGAACTTATGACTAAATTCAGCAACTACCAAAATAAATGAGACTTAATCAAACTAAAAAGTTTCTGTATAGGGCAGCACCTGTGGCTCAAAGAAGTAGGGCGCTGGCCCCATATACCAGAGGTGGCAGGTTCAAACCCTGCCCCACCCAAAAAAAGGCAAAAAAAAAAAAAAGTTTCTGTATAGCAAGGAAATAATTAACAGAGTAAACAGACAACCTATAAAATGGGAGAAAATATTCACAAACTATTCATCTGACAAGGGACTAATATTTAGAATCTAGTGAGAACTGAACAAATCAGCAAGAAAGAAACAAATAACCTCATCAAAATGTAAGCAAAAGACATGAACAGATTATTTTCAAAAGAAGACATACAAATGGCCAACATATAAAAATATGCTCAATATCATTAACCATCAGGGAAATGTCAATTAAAACTACAATGAGATACCTCCTTACCCCTGTCAAAATGGCCATTATTAAAAATCAAAATATGGGCAGTGCCTGTGGCTCAAAGGAGTAAGGCGCCAGCCCCATATGCTGGAGGTGGTGGGTTCAAACCCAGCCCCAGACAAAAACTAAAAAAAAATCAAAATACATGTTTGCCTTATACCAAGAAGACTGGGAAAGCACCAAAATCTGCATGTGGTATGTGCCCAGGCAGACTTGGAGGAGTTCCTAAGGTTCTTATGAGGAGGTTATCTAAAGCAAAAAAAACATGTTAGCAGAGCCTACTGTGGTTCTATATATTCTAAATGTGCCCATGACAAGATCAACCATGCTTTTCTTATCAAGGAGCAGAAAATTGTTATGAAAACATGGAAGGTACAAGCCGAGTCTGAATGCTATGGGAAAAAAAAAATGAACCATTTGTAAGTAATAAAATCAAAGAAAAAAACATTTCCTTTGCTAACCTGAAATTTTTCAGAAATATTTAAAGGAAGCTAATTTTTTAAGTTGGAAATACAGACTAAAATATAATCTTTAAATATAATAAAACATAATACTAAATTTGAAAATTAGTGGCATAAAGTTATTTTTCTTAAAGGTAACATTTTATATATTTATAAGTGTCAATTTGTTGCCCTCAGTAGAGTGCCATGGCGTCACAGCTCACAGCAACTTCCGGCTCTTGGGCTTCGGTGATTCTGTTGCCTCAGCCTCCCGAGTAACTGGGACTACAGGCACCCACCACAATGCCCAGATATTTTTCGGTTATAGCTATCGCTGTTTGGCAGGCCCAGGCTGGATTCAAACCCGCCAGCTCCACTGTATGTGGCTGGCGCCTTAGCCACTTGAGCTATAGGTGCCCAGCCAAAGGTAACATTTTAAACTAATTTTTTTACAAAAATAGTTCTTTATAAGTTTATCCAAGATACCCCTTTTTAAGCAGGATTTCATCTTTAACAGACTTTTGTTACACTAATGTAAGTAGCTTTAGATAAAAGGAACATTATGGTACTTAAATTTTCTTATTATAACAAATTTTAATGTTTTATTACCTAGAGCAAGATTCATATTATAATAAAAACATTTCAGATTGCTTTTTCTCTCATTTTTAGCTTATTTTCAGAATGTCACCAAATTCTACTGATTCTTCTTTCTGCCTCTTATGTTCTATTTTCACAGTAATATGTACATCCTAACGTACTCATCCCTAGATCATTATTGCAATAGTCTTATAGTTTATTTTCTTTTCTCGAGAATCTTATAAGCTTCGACCTAGTCTACACAGTTAACAATATACTTTTCAAAGTTAGACGCAAACAAATAAAATGAAACACCTTTTTAAGGGAATTTGCATAATACAGATCTCTTGCTGTAATCAACATATTTTACAATTTTATCCTAGGTATTTCCTTTTTAAAACTATGTAGTGTTGGACAGCACCTATGGCTCAGTGGGTAGGGCACCAGCCCCATATACCAAGGGCAGCAGGTTCTATACCGAGGGCAATAAAGTGAGATTCTGTCTCTACAAAATATATATATATATATACATACACACACATTTATATATATGTAATATCTGTTATAACTTCTAAAAATAAGGAAATCTGATTCTTTAAACTCAGAATACATGCCTGGGCGCCTGTAACTCAGTGGTTAGGGAGCTGGCCCCGTGCACCAGGGTTGGTAGGTTCAAAAAATAGAACTCAAGAATACTTGCTACATACATTTATTTTGTCATTTAATCACATGCTGCCTTATTTCATTATTTAATCATTTTATAAGATACTTATAACTGGCTAGGCGCCTGTGGCTCAAGTGGCTAAGGCACCAGCCACATACACCTAAGGTGGCGGGTTTGAATCCAGCCTGGGCCCATCAAACAACAATGATGGCTGCAACAAAAAAAATAGCCAGGCGTTGTGGCAGGTGCCTGTGGTCCCAGCTACTTGGGAGGCTGAGGCAGGAGACTCGCTTGAGCCCAGGACTTGGAGGTTGCTATAAGCTGTGATGCCATAGCACTCTACCCAGGGGGACAGCTTGAGGTTCTGTCTCAAAAAAAAAAAAAAAGATACTTATAACTTTAACAAAAATGTAATTTCCCCAAGAGAGTTCTTTTCATCAGCCATACTTTCTAACTATAGTATGATCTGTGTATTTCCAGGGACTCAATAAATACTAGTTGACTTAGGTACTAACAATCTGAAAATTCCTATTTTATCTTTTGCTGTAGTTTCCAAATTCTTCTATTTTCCATTTCCTAATCATTGATTTAATCTGTCCTATTCCCTTTTACTTCATTAATAACCATACATTTTCTTTTTTCCTTTTTTGAGATAGGGTCTCATTATGTCACCCTAAGTAGAGTGCAATGGTGTCACAGTTCATAGTAACTTCAAACTCTTGGGCTTAAGCAATTCTCTTGCCTCAGCCTTCGGATGCCCGCCACAACAGCCAGTTATATACATTTTCTTTTTAAATAAAAAGGATTTTTTAGGTCTTCTTTTTTCCTTAAGAAACAAACAAACTAAACAAAATCAAGTTCTCTTATTAATAAAGCATTTAAAAAAGGAGCTTACCCTTCTCATACGCAACTCTTCTAATGCTTCCAATAAACTTGTTTTGAAATCCAACAGTTGAATAGAAAACAATGTCTCTGAAGAACTTTGAAGAGTAAAGGTAGATGATGATGATTCAGTCTTGAAATCATCCTCCATGTTAATATTTCCTATAATACAAAAAGGGTTTAACTGAAAAAATCATTTATCTAGGCTTTTCAAGTAAAAGCATAGTTACCATAAAAATGCAATAACCTGTATTCCATAATCTTCCAAGTTCTGCAATGAATTAACAGTTTTGTTATTACTCTTACTCTAACACGGATACAAAAAACACTTAGCAACAACATTCCTATTATTTTTCTGTTTCTGTTTGTCTATTTTTCTGTCTGTTTTTCTGGTGGTGCAGTACTCTCAAAGTCTAAATTTTCTGCCCCCAAACACCAGTCTCCTAAAGGCTGTGTTCAAAACCTTGCAGGCAAGCTTTGACCCTTCATTAGCTGCTTCATGCCAATGTTGGGATAAACTTTCTACTTCCTAAACTTTGCATTCACATACAGTTACTTTGCAAAGATGATGAATGATGTGAATATTAATTAACTAACAGTAATGCAATTTTTCTTTTTCCTTTTTCTGGGGGAGAGAGTCTTACTCCATCACCCCGGCTAGAGTCCAATGGCATCATAACTCACTGCAACCTCATACTGTTAGGCTCAAAAGATACCCTTACCTCCATCTCCTAAGTAGCTGGGACTATAGGCACCTGCTACCATTCCTGGCTAATTTTTCTACTTTTTTATAGAGTTAGGCTCTCACTCTTGTTCAGGCTGATCTCAAACTCTTGACTTCAAATGATCTTCTGCCTGGGCCTTTCACAGTGCTAGGATTACAGGGGCAAGCCACCGGTGCCCAGCTGCAATGCAGTCTTTAAACTCCATAAAGTCAGAAAAGGAAGCCTGAGTAAACTGCCTTTTATTAAAAACCAAGGGAATTAAATATAACTTTCTCAATCCATAACAAATATGAGTTAGGATGCAAGAAACTTTTTAACTTTTCCATTTGAGAAATTATCAGTTCACAGATAATCGCAAAGAAACACACAGAGAAGTCCTATGCTCCATTCACTTAGCACCCCTTCCCAAGGTTAATATCTTGTGTAACAATTGTATAATATAAGAAATGTATATTTGACTTTGTGAAATCCACAGAGCTTTTTACAATTTTACTGCTATACACACATTCATTTGTGTGCGTGTATAGGTATATTCACTTCTATTCTATCATATATATAGCTTCATGTAACTATGACTACATCAAGATAGTCTTGCACAGTACTCTAACATTAATATAAGCTTCCTCAAGCAGCCTTTTGTTGCTGTACCCACTCTCTTTTCCTGTCTTTAACCCCTAGTAAATACTAATCCATCCTCTGTCTCTATGATTTTGCTATTTCAAAACATAAACAGAGGGCGGCACCTGTGGCTCGGTGAGTAGGGCACTGGCCCCATATACTGAGGGTGGCAGGTTTAAACCCAGCCCTAGCCAAACTGCAACAAAAAAAAATAGCTGGGTATTGTGGAGGGCGCCTGTAGTCCCAGCTCCTAAGGAGGCTAAGGCAAGAAACTCACCTAAGCCCCAGAATTGGAGGTTGCTGTGAGCTGTGACACCAAGGCATTCTACCAAGGGCAATAAAGTGAGACTCTCTCGGGTAGGCACCTGTGGCTCAAGTGGCTAAGGCGCCAGCCACATACACCTAAGGTGGCGGGTTCTAATACAGCCCAGGCCCGCCAAACAACAATGACGGCTGCAACCAAAAAATAGCCAGGCATTGTGGTGGGCACCTGTGGTCCCAGCTACTTGGGAGGCTGAGGCAGGAGACTCACTTGAGCCCAGGACTTGGGGGTTGCTGTGAGCTGTGATGCCATGCCATGGAACTCTACCCAGGGGGACAACTTGAGACTCTTAGTCTCCAAAAAAAAAAAAAAGTGAGACTGTCTCAAAAAAAAAAAAATACATAAATGGAATCACTCATCATGTAATCTATGGCCTTGGGGAGGGTTCATCCAAGTTGTTAAAAGTATCAATAGTTCATTCCTTCTTATGTTGATTAGTATTTCAAGGTATGGATAAATCATTTATGTAACCATTCACCAAATGAAGAATATTTGAGTAGTTTTTAGTTTGGGGCTGCTATGAACATTCATGTATGCATACAAGTTTCTATGCGAACTTGTATGGGATGAATACCACTTCTTAGGGATAAATGCCAAAGAGTGCAATAGCTAGGTTGAATGAATATTCAGTTCATTTTTAGTCATAAAAGAAACTTCCAACTATTTTCTAGAGTGGTTGAACCATTTTACATTTCCACCAGCAATATATGAGTGGTCCAGTTTTCCTAATTTTCAGCCAGCATTTGGTGTTATCATTATTTTTTATTTAAGCCATTCTTATAGGTATGGTATTAATAAGCTTTCTCCAGAGAAACACAAATAACAGAATATGTGTATACATACATACATTAATATGTACAAGGTCTGTCCAGAAAATATCTAGCTATGTAATATGACAAATAGATATAAATGGCTGGATACTTTCCAGACAGCCCTCATGTTATGTGTATCTGTATGTGTGTGTGCACACACATGTGCAAAGAAAGACAGAAAGAGGCAGGGGGTGGGAGGAAGTTATGTGAAAGAGATACATATATACAAACAACATACACATGCATGAGGGGGGGCATTATTTTATGGAACTGGCTCACACAATCATGGTGTTATGCCCCAAATTTCCCAAGTGGCCCCAAAGAGACAGTCCGAGACATAATCCGATGTAAAAAGCAAGAGGTGAGTTTTATTCAGGCCCCGGGAAGCCCAGACTCTCCTGGCCTGCAAGCCAAGGACGAGCCTTATTCAGGCCCGGGCCAAGCCCAAGCCTGGACTCTCCTGGCATACACACCAAGGAAGAGTCTCAAACCTGGGGTAAAAGGGGTTTTTACTGGGTACAGAAAGCAAAAAGGGAAGAAGGGTATGAGTACACTTTTGATTGGTGGTTAGTGATTTCACTAGTAAAGTTACATTCTTGATTGGTGGTTGATGATTTCCCTAGTAAAGGAGGATCTGAATTGGTACAGGTGAGGGGTAGGGGATTTCTTAACCGGGGCTAGAGGTGGTGTAGTCTAATTAGGTAGTTGAAGGAGAATACCTGAATTTCAGTAGAAACCTTTTACCTATTATGGGAGCTGTTCAAGGGACTGATACTTATTACCTATTACGGCAGTTGTCTGCCTAAGGTGTCTCAATCAGCGGCTTAATGGCTGTGCAAGCAGGTGGGGGGGGGCAGCAAGGAGTGGCCCTGCAGGTTTTACAGAGCTTATGCAGTAAACGACAAAATGGCGCTGGTCTGGCCCTTACAATGGGGTTAGCAAATCTGAAATCTTTTCAGCTGACCAGCAAGCTGGAGACCCAAGGAAGAGCTGATATTGCAACTCTAGTCCAAAAACAGTCTCAAAGCGGATCCTTGAAGAATCCAAGTATTTTGCCCTTCAGGCTTTCAACTGATTAGACAAGTCTCACCCACATTACTGGAAATAATTTGCTTTGCTCAAAGTAAATGTTAATTGCATCCATAAAAATACCTTCACAATGTTACCTAGACTAATGTTTGATCAAATATCTGGGTACTATGGCTAGCCAAGTTGATACCTAAAATTAACTAACAAAGAAAGCAAAAAACTTTTTTTTTTTAATTGAGACAGTCTCATTTTGTCACCCTCAGTAGAGTGCTATGGCATCATAACTTATAGCAACCTCCAACTCTTTGGTTTAAGCAATTCTCTTGGCTTAGCCTCCGTAGAAGCTGAGACTACAGGTGTTCACCACAATGCCCAGGCTGGGTTCAAACCCACTAGCCCCAGAGCATGTGGCTGGCACCCTGTCCACTGAGCTATGAGCACCCAGCCTAAGAAACTTTCCAAAAGGAAAACTTTCATTCCTAAAAATGATGACCCATGTTATTTAAACACATCTTCATACTAAAAACTAACAATGACAAATAAAATATTTTTCAAACTTCTTAAAAGTATTAATGACCTGAAAAGATAATAATAAATTATGAACCCAAAGTCTAGATTCTAGGAAAGAACCACAACTAAGAAATAAACAGCACAAAAACCCATCTTTACTCTGCGGGCATTTGGTAAAGGAAGCAAAATTAAAATATGGTTTTGATAGACTCTAATTTTTTTTTTTTTTTTGTAGAGAAAGAGTCTTACTATGTTGCCCTTGGTAGAGTGCCATGGCGTCACAGCTCACAGCAACCTCCAACTCCTAGGCTTAGGTAATTCTTTTGCCTCAGCCTCCCAAGTAGCTGGGACTACAGGTGCCCGCCACAATGCCCAGCTGTTTTTTTTGTTGTTGTTGTTGTTCTTGCAGTTTGGTCGGGGCTGGGTTTGAACCTGCCACCCTCGGTATATGGGGCTGGTGCCCTACTCGCTGAGCCACAGGCACCATCTGATGGACTCTAATTTAAGAGGTATGGAATTCAATCTTAGAGCCTACCATATTAGGGAGTCTAAAAAGTCACACTATATTAAGTGGAATTCAGAAGAATCAATCTCTCAGGTAAAGTTGAACCAAAAGTAACCCAACTTGTACAAGAACATCACCTTGGTATTAAACAAAGTATAAAGAAGAAAAGGGTGGAGGAGACAAAGAAAGAGAAAAAAAATCGTATCCCAGAAAGTTATGAAAAAATTAATTTCAGAGGCTGGGTACAGTGGCTCACACCTGTAATCCTAGCACTCTGGGGGCAGAGGAGGGTGGATTGCTTGAGCTCACAAGTTTGAGACCAGCCTGAGCAAGAGCAAGATCACCATCTCTAAAAACAGTCAGACATTGTGGCAAGCAACTATAGTCCCAGCTACTTGGGAGGCTGAGGCAAAAGGATAGCTTATGCCCAAGAGTTTAGGATGGATGTGAGCTATGAAGCCACAGCATTCTACCAAGGATGACAAAATTGAGGCTCTGTCTCAAAAAAAAAAAAAAATTTAATTTCAGATAATTTGTTAATAAAAGTTGCTTCATAGGATAGCGAAAGAAACCTCAATCAGTATAATTTAAAATGCTTCTAAATTGGCAATGCACGTAAGAATCTTATAGAAGCAAATAAAAATATTTTCTAAAGGCTCGGCGCCAGTGGCTCAAGCAGCTAAGGTGCCAGCCACATACACCTGAGCTGGTGGGATCGAATCCAGCCCAGGCCCACCAAACAACGACTGCTGCAACCAAAAAATAGCCAGGCACTGTGGCAGGCACCTGTAGTCCCAGCTACTTGGGAGGCAGAGGCAGGAGAACTGCTTGAGCCCAGGAGGTAGAGGTTGCTGTGAGCTGTGATGCCATGGCACTCTACCCAGGGCGATAGCCTGAAGCTCTGCCTCAAAAAAAATACCTTCTAAAGGAATGTAACTTTAGTCTATGTACTCAAGGAATCTTCACAAGTAATTTTTCAAGTATAATGAGCAGAACACAAGATAACCAGGTGTAGAGGATGCCGAGAGCCAGATGGACTCTGAGCAAGATGATTTGCAGTTTATACTCCCCTCACCTGTCATGTACTGTCTCAGTAAAAAGATACTGCAGAGGTTTCTCGGGGCTACCCTACACTTAAGGTTAGCCTGCCTGTTGCAAGTTTGTACTTCTAATCCATATCACGCCTATTTCCCTCGTGCGGCGACGGGGACAGGGCATTAAGGGTCACGACAACCAAGCCTGAAAGGAAACATAGCATTATGAGAACCAACGGAAAAACAAAAAAATAACAGAAACACACACACACATACTACACATTTTGACATTGTCACATATAGACTATAAAATAATTACATTTATAATGTTTAAGAAATAAACTCAAGCTTCAAAGTATCTATAAGAGATTTTTTTAAGATCCCAGTGAAAGTTCTAGATATTAACTACACTATATAATCAAAAATAGATAACAAAATTGATATGTTTGACAGAAGACTGAACACAGCTTAAAAAATATTAGTGTAGGCTCGGTGCCTGTGGCTCAAGTGGCTAAGGTGCCTGCCACATACACCTAAGGTGGTGAGTTCAAATCTAGCCACGGCCGGCCAATACAACAATGTTTGCTGCAACCAAAAAATAGCTAGGCATTGTGGCGGGCGCCTGTGGTCCCAGCTACTTGGGAGGCTGAGGCAGGAGACTCACTTGAGCCCAGGACTTGGAGGTTGCTGTGAGCTGTGATGTCACAGCCTCTACCCAAGGGGACAGCTTGAGGCTCTGTCTCAAAAAAAAAAAAAAATTAGTGTAGCTGGGCATAGTGGCTCATGCCTATAATCCTAGCGCTCTGGGAGGTCAAGGTAGGTGAATTGCTTGAGATCAGGAGTCAAGACCAGCCTGAGGAAGAGTGAGACCCTGTCTCTACCAAAAACAGAAAAACTAACCAGGTGTTGTGGTGGGCACCTGTAGTCCCAGCTACTTGGGAAGCTGAGGCAAAAGGATCACTTGAGCCCAAGAGTATGAGGTTGCTGTGAGATATTATGTCATAGCACTCTACTCTGGGTGACTGAGTTAAGACTCTCTCTCAAAAAAATATATATATACACATATATATACACACACACACACACACAAACATATTTGTACGTATATTAGTGTACTTTAAAAAAAAATCAAGTATTTAGAATGCAGCCAGATTAAAACATGGCAAGTACAAATTAAAGGTCATAAAAAATAGAATAGGCTCAGGGCCTATGGCTCAATCGGCTAAGGCGCCAGCCACATACACCTAAGGTGGCAGGTTCGAATCCAGCCCAGGCCCGCCAAACAACAATGACGGCTGCAACCAAAAAACAGCCAGGCATTGTGGCGGGTGCCTGTAGTCCCAGCTACTTGGGAGGCAGAGGCAGGAGACTCACTTGAGCCCAGGGGTTGGAGGTTGCTGTGAGCTGTGATGCCATGCCATGGCACTCTACCCAGGGGGACAGCTTGAGACTCTGTCTCCAAACGGGTGCCAGAAAATGTATATGTACCAATACAGCACCAATGTCAATGCCATGTTTTACCAATACAGTACCAGTGTCAATGCTATGTTTTTTCCTATACACATATACCTATAATAAAGTTTAATTTATCCATTAGACACAATAAGAGATTAACAATAATAACTAATAATAAAATAGAGCATTTGTAACAACAACAAAAAAAACTGCAATTGTGTAGGAAATGTGGTCATGTTTTAAGCACTCTACTCTTCCCAAGAAGTGGTGGCTTAGATCAAACATTGATCAAACTTGTTTACAAACTTGTTTAGGCCCAGAAAATTCAGTCTGTGTTCAGCCTTGAGTGGAGGGGACCTACATCAGGAAACCTCCAAAGCCCGATTTCTAGAGAATTGTTATTAACTGACCTGCCTCGCAGTTATCTAGAAAACTCCAGTCACTAGATTTAACTTTATTTTATCTAACTCAAAGTAAGAACAGTGTTCCCCCCCAGACATCTTCTGAAGATCACTCCTAATTGTTTATGATCACGATGGCCTGAAGCAAAGATAATACTTGAATGCACAAAAAATGAACCAAAAAATTTTAAAGGAAAACCTGGGAAAGGAGATGTCCATAAGAGTTTTTAAACGTTCTGACATGTTCCTGGGAATCTAGAATGCTACCCTGGATAATTAGAGCTGTATACATGCTGAGTTCCATGTGTATGCCCAGAAAAGAGCCTCGAAGGTCCTAAACTCTCTCACGGCTGGCTGACTTTGCGGCTCTGCATAATTAAGCAGTGAATACTTAGTTACACATAAATAGGCACACTTGTAAACTGTCTGCCTATGCAGTGAAGTCATGTCCTAATATGCACATATATATCTATATGTGAAAAAATATATACATGAGAGAATTAAAATGGTCATGGGAAAATATCAATTTAACAAAAAAGAAAGCAGTAATTAAAAAATGGAGGAAAACTCATAAGACATATAGAAAACAATAGCAAAACGGCAGTTGTAAACGCTACCTTATCAGTAATGGCTTTAAATATAAATGAATTAAGTACTGTAATGGAAAGACAATGACTGACAGAATGGTTTAAAAAATATGACCCAAGTATATGCTGTCAACAAGAAACACACTATAAATTCAAAGACACACGCATATAGATAGGTTGAGAATAAGAGAATAGAAAAAGATCCACCATGCAAAAAGCAACCGAAAGAGAGTTGGAGCAGCTATACTAACATCAGGGGGCAAAAAACTTTAAAACAAAAAGTGCTACTGGAGAGAACAAAGGACATTTTCTAATGAAAAAGGGTCAATTCATCAAGAAGACAACAATTTAAAACATACATGGACCTAACAAGTCTTAAGTTACATGAAACAAAACCTGATTGAACTGTAAGGAGGAATAATAGTTGGCAACTTCAATATACCACTTTGTATAATGGATAAAATAACTAGACAATTAACAAAGAAAGAAATCGTTTAAAAACACTATAAATTAAATATACCCTATACTCCAACTAATAAAAGTAGAATACACGTTATCTCAAGTAAACATGGAATATTTTCCAGGTTAGACCATATGTTAAGCCATAAAACAAGTCTCAATAAATTTAAAAGTTTGATATAATAGGGTGACATCCGTAGCTCAGTGCGTAGGGTGCCAGCCACATACACCAGGCTGGCAGGTTCAAACCCAGCCAGAGCCAGCAAAAACAACAATGATAACTGCAAAAAAAAATAGCCAGGCGTTGTGGCAGGTGCCTCTAGTCCCAGCCACTTGGGAGACTGAGACAAGAGAATCATTTAAACCCAAGAGTTTGAGGTTGCTGTGAGCTGTGATGCCACAGCATTCTACCAAGGGCAACAAAGTGAGACTCTGTCTCAAAAAAGAAAGAAACAGTTTGATATAATAGAAAATTGTTATCCAACCAAAATAGAATAAAACTAGAAGTCAATATCAGACTTTAAAATTTCACAAACATGTAAAAATTAAACAACAGACTCGGCTTGGCACCTGTGGCTCAAGTGGCTAAGGAACCAGCCACATACACCTAAGGTGGCGGGTTCAAATCCAGCCTGGGCCCGCCAAACAACAATGACAGCTGCAACCAAAAAATAGCCAGGCATTGTGGTGGGCGCCTGTGGTCCCAGCTACTTGGGAGGCTGAGGCAGGAGACTCGCTTGAGCCCGGGAGTTGGAGGTCGCTGTGAGCTATGCCACGGCACCCTACCCAGGGGGAAAGCTTGAGGCTCTGTCTCAAAAAAAAACCAGACTCCTAATTAAACATTGCATCAAAGAAGAAATTACCAGGGAAACCTATATTTGGAAAATAAGCATAGGGGAATGAAAACAAAAACATACCAAAAACTTATGAAATGCATCCAACACACAGCTTAAATGCACACCTCTAAATGCCAATATTTAAAAAAACAACAGATCTCAAATCAAAACTCACCCTTCTACCTTAAAACACTAGAAAAAGAAGAACAACTAAACCCAATGCACATGGAAGGAATAATAAAGATTAGAGCAGAAATAAATGAAACAGGGCCAGGCACAATGGCTCATGCCTATAATCCTACCACTCTGGGAGGATGAGGCAGGTGGACTGCCTGAGCGCACAGGTTCTAGACCAGCCTGAGGAAGAGCAAGACTCCTTCTCTAAAAATAGCTGGGTGTTGTGGTGGGTGCCTGTAGTTCCAGATACTCGGGAGGCTGAGGCAAGAGAATCACTTCAGCCCAAGAGTTTGAGGTTACTGTGAGCTTTGATGCCACAGTGCTCTACAGAGGGCAACAAAGAGGAAAAAGAGAGAGAGAGGGAGAGAGGGAGGGAGGAAGGAAGAAAGGAAGGAAGGAGAAAAGGCAAGCTATCAATGAAGCTAAAAAATGGTTCTTTGGAAAGATCAACAAAATTGATCCAAAAAAAAAAGAGAAAAAGGATTCAGATGAGTAAAATCAAGGATGTAAAAAGGACCCCTTCACAGAAATGAAAAAGGGTGAGGAGAGAACATTATAAATACATGCATGGCAACAAATTAGGGAATCTAAATAAATGGACAATTCCTAGAAACAAAGTAACTGCCAAAACTGACTAGAAAGAAAGGCTGGGTAGGTAACTCACACTGTAATCCTAACAACAGTGGAGCTCAGGAGTTCAAGACCCAGCCTGAGCAAGAGTGAGATCTCATCTCTACTAAAAATAGGGGGAAAAACTAGCTGAACAGGGCAGCACCTGTGGCTCAGCGGGTGGGAGGCCAGTCCCATATACCGAGGGTAGTGGGTTCAAACATGGCCCCGGCCAAATTATAACCAAAAAATGGCCAGGCTTTGTGGCAGACACCTGTAGTCCCAGCTACTTTGGAGGCTGAGGCAGGAGAATCACCTAGGCCCAGGAGCTGGAGGTTGCTGTGAGCTGTGACACCACAGCACTCTACCAAGGGCGACAGAGTGAGACTCTGTCTCTAAAAAAAAAAAAAAAAAACAACAACTAGCTGAATATTGCGGAAGGTACCTGTAGTCATAGCCACTCTGGAGGCTGAAAAAGGACATCTGAGATTGTTGTGAGCTACAATGATGCCAGGACACTCTACCCAGGCTGGCCAAGTGAGACTTAGAAAAAAAAAAAAAAGAGAGAGAAACAAAATCTGAATAGATCCACTGTAGCAAGAGCCAACACAGACAAAAGATCCCAGGCACCAGTTGGAAGAGGAAGTTGCTTTATTCACTAGCCAGACTCGGTGGACTAGTGTCTCCCAAACCAATACCCTCCCCCCTCAATCTCTGGACTTCCTTTTATACATTTTAGGGCTTGGGTGAAAGTCTTGTGATCCAAGGAAAGGTCAGGTTGGCTCACACCCTTGGTGCAGGCCCACCTGTCCTCAAAGGCGACAGGTTAGGAAAGTTACAAGGTTACTACATAGGTCCAGCACATACCCTGCAAAGGGCATACAGATAACAGAGACATTTGCTGCAATAGGGGTAACAATTAGTGACTTTTGTATGAGTCACAGACTGCCTGGCTGATGCCTGTACAGAGTAACTAGGACAGAGCCTCACCATGACAAGTAAAGAGATTTAGAAAGTAAAGAGATTCAGAAAATTTCCCACAAAGTAAAGCAAAGGGCCAGATGTTTATACTGGTGAATTTTACCAAACATTTAAAGAAGAATTAACACTTTTCTTTCTGAGTCCGTATTTTTCAACCTTTTTATCTCACAGCATACTTGAACCTATAGTTAAACTTCCATAGCACACTTATTATGATATTGATATTGATATTCATGGAATGTCCTGATACTTTGCAAATAGAGTTCTTTTAGTTACTAGATCCCATCCTTCTCCAACGGTTCTAAGGAGGAAGTCTTCACATTCCTTTTGGTATTTTGCATGATTTATTCAGTGGGTAAACTTAAAACAGAGGTAGGGAACCTACAGCCTTCTGATTTCAAGATCTTTCTTTTTAAACAACCTAAAGAGGCAAAAAAATAAAAGCTTCATCTTTCTCTGCTGCATCCTTTTTAATAAAAGGATTTGTTATAAAATTTAGATTAGTCTGAAGGCCCCACTTAAGGGACAAGAAAGCCAAAGTGTTCTTAAGGTTGCAGGTTCCCAATTATTATACATATTGAAATTCAATTTTGAGGTTTACAAGATATAGTTCATCTTTGTTTTTTCTCATTTTTTTATGTTATAATATAGTAGTCCCCACCACCACATGGTTTCCTTTTCCATAGTTTCATTTCCCCTCAGTCAACCACAGTCTAAAAAGATTAAAATGATAATTCCAGAAATAATTTTTAAGTTTTAAATTGCATGTCCTTCTAAGTAGTGTATGGAAGTCTCACACCATCCTGTTCCGCCATGCCCAAATATGAATCATCTTTGTCTAGCATATCCACACTGTGGACACTTCCTGCCTGTTCGTCACTTAGGAGCCCTCTTAGTTATCAGATCAACTGATGTAGCACAGTCGTGTTTCCGAGTAACCCTTAGTTTACTTATAATGACCCCAAAGCACAAGAATAGCAATGCTAACAATTCAGATTGAGAGAGGATACCCAGGAAAAGTAAGGTCTGAAAGAACAAAAGCCTTCTCACAGGAGCTCCAAGGACACTCCTGAAAAGTCCTCCCCATTGTGACTCAGCTCTTAGGAATTTGTAGAAACTTAACTTCCCTGGGTAGCACCTGTGGCTCAAAGGGGTAGGGCACGGGCTCCACATGCTGGAGGTGGCTGGGTTCAAACCCAGCCCTGGCCAAAAATAAATAAACAAATAAAAAGAAACTTAACTTCCTGGGACACTGAAGCTAACACTTACTTCTGCTTCTGTAAAAGCCCGTACCTGTCTTCTCCAGCTCAATTCAAACTGACCAATGAGAAGGGCATCCATGGATAAGGAACCCTTGGCTGGAGATAAAAGGGAAAGGACAGAGCCAGTCCAGGAACCCAGCCATTTTGGGGATTCAGTCTGCCGTGGCTCCTTCCTCTTTTAAACACATATTTGGGTATTTCTTTCTATCCATCCGGCCTCATTTTCCTGCAACAAGATACGTCAAAGGGAAGCTGTAAAGTGTTTCCTTAAGTGAAAAAGTTAAGAGAAATAGTAGTAAATATGTGGATGAACCTAAATGAGCATTGACTAACAAAACAATAATGACAGTGTCATGTAAAGATAAAAATAAATAAGCTTGAATTAAAATGTACTTTCTATCAGGTCTTTTCATCTTCTCTAAAGAATTCTCCATTCTCCTGTCTTAAAGAGTAAGAAGAGAAACTAAAGGATTTTACCTGGTAGCATGCATTCAGAGGTATTCTAGATCTCTGTGAACAGATTTTTATTTGATTTTCATTTTCAGTCCCATGTCTCATCCCTGTCCTCTGCTTTATCTGATGTACTCCTGACGAGAACTGCTATAGTTCAATTTTTTCAGAATATAAATCATCTGTTCTCTCTTGTCCTTGTGTGTTAAAACTCTTTTTATGCATTTTAATGAGTGAGAAAACTAAATGTATGTGGTCAATCTACCATGTTTTACTAAAAGTACCAAACGGGATTTCAAAACCTACATCCTACTAAGTATTTAATTACATACACTGTTGTATTGCACAAAGAACAACAGCTTGAACAATGTTGATCCTCAAAAAATACATTATGTATAGCACAGAATAGTTGATTAAAGAAATATTAATTAGGTTCCTAATATATGTACAACATAATGCAAGTTTCTCAGGATAGAGCTCATAATCCAGTTGGAACAACAAGCATAGAACCCAACACTATGAAAAGCCCTAAAATAGATATACAGAGTACCTATGAAAATACAGATGAAAAGGCAATTAATTCTGTCCACAATAGGGTCTTAAGGAGAGTGTTACAAAAAAAAAATCTAGGCCAGGCACCATGGCTCACTCATGTAATCCTAGCATTTTGGGAGTCCAAGGAGGATGGATTGCTTAAGCTCAGGAGTTCAAGACCAGCCTAAACAAAAGTGAGATGCCATCTCTAAAAATACCTGGGCATTGTGATACATACCTGTACTCCCAGCTACCCAGAAGACTGAGGCAAGAGGACTGCTTGGACCCAAAAGTTTGAGGTTAGTGTGAGCTACGATGCCATGGTACTCTACTGAGAGCAACAAAGTAAGACTCTATCTCAAAAAAAAAAAAAAAAAATCTATGCAAGGCCTTAAATGTTATCTGACAAATAATATGAGGAAAAAATAATATAAGCTGGCTCAACACCTGTGGCTCATGCGGCTAAGGCGCCAGCCACATACATCAGGGCTGGCGGGTTCAAATCCAGCCTGGGGCTGCCAAACAACAATGATGGCTACAACCAAAAAATAGCCGGGCATTGTGGTGGGCGCCTATAGTCCCAGCTACTTGCGAGGAAGAAGCAGGAAAATCACTTGAGTTGGAGGTTGCTGTGAGCTGTGATGCCATGGCACTCTACCTAGGGCAACAGCTTGAAGCTCTGTCTCAAAAATAAATAATAATAATATAAGCAAAATTATAAGTTATATAATTTGTCATTTACATTAAATATATTAATTTACCAGTAGAACTGTCTACCAAATGTTGGCCACCAAATCTAGATGATTTCTTTGCTACTTGGCCTTGCTCTTTTAGTCACTGCCATATCCCCCAGAGCCTAGCATAATGTCTGGCACACAGTAAACATTGAATAAATCTTCTTTTAGTTCAAAAACATACCCCATTTATTCCAGCTGTAAAGCCTACAAGATTTGCTGTTCCTTCTTTCTGGAATGTTCTTCCTTCAGACATCTTTACAGGGAATATCCCTCATGTTTTCTAATCTCAGGTCAAATTTTACTTTTTCAGTAAGTACCAGACTTAATCACTCTTTTTGCATATTATCCTATTTTATTTTCTCCACACCACTTACCACTATCCAAAAGTTATCTATTAATTACATGTTAAGTTTGTTTATTATATCTCCTCCTTTAAAAAATAAACCTTGTGGGCTCCGCGCCTGTGGCTCAATCGACTAAGGCACCAGCCACGTACACCTAAGGTGGCGGGTTCGAATCCCCAGCCCGGGCCCACCAAACAACAATGATGGCTGCAACCAAAAAATGGCCGGGCGTTGTGGCGGGTGCCTGTGGTCCCAACTACTTGGGAGGCGGAGGCAGGAGA
>CAUYQV010140900.1:0-19086 GCA_963574575.1 Galagoides demidoff
GCGCCTGTGGTCCCAGCTACTTGGGAGGCTGAGGCAGGAGACTCGCTTGAGCCCAGGAGTTGGAGGTTGCTGTGAGCTGTGAAGCCACAGCACTCTACCCAGGGGGATAGCTTGAGGCTCTGTCTCAAAAAAAAAAAAAAAAGACTGACCTCTGCTGTCCTCATGTGAGTCTGGCCTCAGCCAGCCTGGAGGATGCTGAGGCAGGGCTGGGGTACCCTCCTCAACCCCCAGGCTTGAGGCTCCCTGATGGGACTCAGGATCACACACCTGGGAGAGCCTGATACAGGGCAAGTATTAGACCCAAGGCTCTCAGAGGTGCCCATACACACCTCAAGGTCCAGCCTCAAAGTACATCCTGTGTTCTGGGAACATGGTGAGGCCACAGCTTCACAGATGGAGTTCCAAGCAGTACTTCCCAGCATCCCTGGGCTGGTCTGGGCCCCACAGAGCAATCCAGGGCCAGGCCAGGAAAGCCCATTCTCCAGGGAAGCTCTGGAGACCCAGAAGACTTCTCTTGAGGAGGAGAGCAGCAGTGGGGTGTAGTTGGGGTGGGAGACAGAGAGGGTCCTTGAGGTGTGCTCCTCTGTCCTTCAAGCACCCCCTCCTGGGAGGCAGGCCTGGTTTCACCACTTGTCCCTAGTGGGCAGGATCCAGCTACTTTCCCAGGGTTGCTCAGTGGTTTGGAAGCAGAGCTGTGCTAGGGTTTGGGTCTCCTCAGGCCCCTTAATGAGGGAGGTGACAGGGAGGTGGACATCTAAGAGGCTTGGGACATCCCAACCCATTGGCAGCTGGCAAAATAGGCTCCTCCTGGTTTGCAGCTCTCCTGGTGGTCTCCACTTCTGCCCTGCCTCTTCTTCTTCCTCTGGAAGTCCCCAGCTACTCTCCCTCAGTCCCGGGAAAGTCTGCTGTGCAAAGCAGCAGTAAAAAGATACTCCTGTCACTGGGCACCTTGACATCAGCCATTGCTGGAACTGCCGCCTCGGCTGACAGGAAAGGGCAGGCTCCTGGCACGAGGGCAGGAGCCCTTTCTCTGGAGGCATCTGAGGACCAGGAAGCTCCTGTAGCCTTGGGTTCCCTCTTGGACCAGCCTAGCCCTTTGGGAACAGTTGGCTCCTCAGGCGGGAAACCCCCTGGACCATCTCCATCAGCACTGACCAAGCCCATAGCCCACAGACCCCTCAAATCCCAGCCAGTGTCATACGTGGCCAGACGTGCAGAGGAGACATGGGCTCCTGGATCTCCAGAGATGGCTGCCACATCACCGTCAGGGGCTTCTCCTGGTTCACACCACCTCGAGTCTGGGCAGAAGTCCACTGGGGCCCCTGGGTTGTCTGTGATAGTCCATGCTCCTGCCCCTGTAGCCCTGAGGACACCTGTCACCCTTAGACCAACCCAGCAATCAGCCAGAGCAGCCCCTGCCCCCACCGCCCCCGCACCTGTGTGGGGATCCCCACAACTGCTGGCTTCGCTCCTGGACAGGCACACCTTAGGTCCCAACACCTGGACCCTGTCTGCATCAGGAGCTGGCACCAGTGAACCAGAAGCCTCCCTACCTCTGACACTGGCTCCAGGGGCCCCAGGGGAGGCTGAGTCCTCAGTACCCCAGGGCCGACCTGTGTTTACGTCAATTGCTAACACATTGACAGTCACAGAGCCTCTTTCCACTGTAGCTCCAGAGTTGTCAGGGCAGGCCATGACCTCCTCTGCCTTCATGTTGGGCTCAGGGTCACCCAGAGAGGCTGTGGCTTCCAGTCTGGACCCACAGCCTGGTGGCTCTTCTTTTTTGCCCTCAGCAGCACCATCTTCATGGATGTTACCATCCTTCTCTCCACATCCCTTACCAGCATTGCCCCTTTCCTCATCACCCACAGTTGCATCTTTGTCATTGTCACCGTCACTTTCCCCACCACCATCACCACTGCCATTTCAGTCACCATCCCTGGTGCTGATTTCCCCTGTAACTAGCAGAGCCAGAACCTTTCCAGACCGTTCTGTGTCTGTGTTCCACCCCACAGTCACTAACTCCCCCTTTAATTCCTCCAGCCTCGAATCTGCTCTGCCATCCCTGATGGTTCCAGAGCCAGCCACTCTTCAGGGGACAGCCCAGCCTAGGCCAGGGGGCCATACTGACCTGGTCCCCATAGCCACCAACCTTCCCCCTGCCCCACCTAGCCTTGACTCCTCCAGGGTCCCCGAGGTTGCCAACCCCACCCGGTCTTCTGCCCTGCTGCATCCTGGCCAGGCTGCCTCGATGCGGGACTCCTCCATCTTCTCCAGCCCAAGCCCTAGTCATGTGACCTACTTTGTGACCTTCAGAATCACCAAGGAAGCTGTAGTCTGGAGCCCAGGCTCCTGGGAGCATCACCTGCTGAGTAAGAACATCTGCCAGCAGGTAAAGATACCTCCTGCAGTGCACAGTGGGCAGTGGCTGAGTCCTGGCCCTTGTCTGTCCCCTTACTTTCTGAGCATGCCAGCCCCAGTCACACCGTGGTGCTGTCATACTAGCCAGCCCTCTCTCTCACCATCTTGCACCCTCCACCTTTTCTGCCTGGTGACAGCTGTCTCCTTGGGGCAACCCCTCCTAATAGCTCAGACCCCTGCCCTTGTAGAGCCAGGACCTACCTCTCCTTCTGTCAGCTGCCCTTACCACACTGTCCTGTCCCAGCCTGCTGCTCACACTAGGCCACAAGCTCCCTGAGAGCAGCTGGGTACAGAGCCAGGCACACATGGGGGCTCTGGGAGTGCTGAAGGAATGAATGTGCACCCACCCTGTGCTTCTCCTCCGGAGGGTTTGTGGAGTAGGGGTGGAATCTGAAGAAGTAGAAAGCTGAGAGGAGCTTGCAGCCAGTGGGGAAGGCTGGGCAGAAATGTTTCTGGGAATAGGTGGGGACAGAATGCACTTCTTACACACCTGCCAGTCAGCTTGACAAGGCTCTCCCATTGTGGCTGCTGACATTTTGCTCTGCTCAAAGCACCATTATAGACCAACAGGACCTCAACCCCTGGCAGAACAAGGCACAGTAACTGAGTCCAAAACCAAACCCACCTCTCACCTTGGTTCTGGACCCATAGGCAGGCTGGGTGCTCACTCATTCAGCATTCCCAGTGCCCCCATACGTGCCTGGCTCTGTACCCAGCTGCCCTCAGGGAGTTTGTGGCCTGGTAGGAACATCAGGCTGGGACAGGATAGTCTGGCAAGGACAGCTGACAGAAGCCAGGAAGTGCCACTTCTTGCCTATCATCCAGGAGCAACTCTGTCTGAGCTAGTGTCATTAGTTGATTGGTTCATTCATTCATTTGACTGATTCGCTTCTGCCTATGACTACTTGTCTACTGCACCAGGCGCTGTGCCAAGTGCTGGGAGCATGACAGTGAGCAAAAGAAACTCCCTAGGGACCCTGCAAGCTGTGGGGGCAGGCACAGATGCAATTAGTCATGGGCAGCCATAGAAGGGACGTGCAGAGAGGGCAGGCAGGCTGCTGGGGGAGAGTGCTGCCCAGAGAATGCCTGTCTGAGAAAGGGGAACTGTAACTGGGACAGAGAAGGTGGTCAGATGACTGGGGAGGGGCTCTGTAGGCAAAAGACACAGTAGTTCAAGCACCTGGAAGTGAAAGGTGGTCAGAAGCAGCTGAGGCCAAGGGCTATGGGGAGGTGGGCTGTGTGGAGAACTGGAGGCAGGACAGAGAGTGGGAGCAGAGACCAGTTAGGAGGAGAAGCAGTCATCCAGGCTGGTCCCACAGAGTTGAGAATGATTGGATTGGAGAGTGGTTTTCAAGAAATCAGATAAAGAAAGGAAAAAGCTTGGGAGCCTGGGTGTTTGTTGCTCCCTGGGTTTTTCTGTAGAGGGTGATCAGCAGGTTATCTCTGGCTGCTGTGTGGGCAGCCCATGTGGTCAACAAGGAGGCCATTGTGGGGGCCAGGCCAGAGATGATGGGGGTAGGTGAGAGTAGGTGCTGGGGTACAGAGAGGGGTACATTAGGGCAGAAGGAACTGATGGTACAGAGAAGGGGGAGCGTGCCAGCCTCTAGTGTGTCTCTGCCTGTCCTCAGCTCCAGGCTGTCTATCAGGAGGCCTTCCCCAGCTTCGAAGGCATCAATGCCCTGGTCTTCAGGTGAGTGTGCATGGCTGTCAAGACCCACCCCCGCCCCTTCAGTTGATCTGTACCCTCTCAGTCTCGAGGCCACTCTCTCAGGCTGCACAGCCCTGCCTGTTCCCCACCATGTTTAGGAGCATCTGGGGAGAGGGGCAGAAGAGGCTCCTGCATCTGTTTCTGCCACCACTGGCTGTATTGTGTGACTTCAGATGGCCTTTGGCCTGTGCTGAGCCTGGTTCCAGCTGCAGTATTTGGACAGGAATGCCAACCATTGTCTGAGTGTAGAGGCACCAAGAGCATCTGTGAATGACAGAAATAGATGCAGCCCCTCTGGGCTAGGACTCCCTCCAGTTCTGAGCCTCTAGGGCAAGAGGAGGCTGGGAGAGAGGCAAGACCAAATCCACCAGTGGATGTCACCCTGCAATTTCATGAGAAAGGTTGAGAAAGTTCAAATCATCGCAGCCCCACTTGAGTTGTGAGCTCAGTGCAGACCTTGAATCCTGTAGATAATTTAGAGGCTCAAACATGCCCAGTGATGGGGAACTCACCTTTGCAGGCCATGCTATCTCTAGCTGCCTAGAAAGTTTTTCCTTTTAATAACCTCAAGTCTTCCTCTGTGACTTCTCTACCTTGGGCCTGAACAAAAGTTTTATCTCCCCAACTTTGGGATGGTATAGCACAAAACAGGTGCTTAAGGGAAGGGCAAAAGTTATCGTAGGTCCTGAGACTGCCTGTTTCCAAGTTTCTCCCCAAAATCTCCTTCAGCCCCTTCCTGAGGCCAAGCTGCCTCCTCAGGACATGGGCAATTGGTCCATCTCTCACAGGCTTTCAGAGATTCACCTCCCTCTCTCCAGAGCCTCTGCTCCTGAAATGCAAACAAAAATATTTTCTCAATGCGGCCCAGACTAGCTTCCATAAAATAATTTGGTTTTGTGCTTTGGTGGCTGTGTCATTCAGGCCACAGTCGTCCAGGAAAAGGATCATTATCCCCATTTTACCGAGGAGGCACCCAGAGGGGTGATGTGACCTGCTTTGAGTCACATAGGGAGGATCTTCTCTGTGCATCCCATGGCTTCCCCTATAGATTTCCTTCCCTTGGGTGCCAACTTACATGCCAGCCAGGCCCCTACCTGGTCCTCGGAGCCCTCCCTGTCCCCACCAAACCCCCAGTGAGGATGTGGCTCTGCACCCAGGCCCAGCTCTGTAGCTGTGAACGCCTCCCTTGTATTTGGGGGCCGTGCCCCGCTCCCCTCTGCCTGTGAAGTTCTCTGGACTTTGTACCACAAAGTGAAGGCCTCAAGGCAGATGTTGGGGCACTTATCCTTGGAGGAGAACAGCCTTGCCTCTGATGGTGAGTCCTCTCCCTGGCCTGCACCCCACCCCTAACCCAGTGCCTGCTCACCTACCTATAGGGTTGTTAGGTGGGCTCCTTAGAGAAATCCAGCTCCTGCCCTGACCCTGAAGCAGAGTGTGGTGAATGAGGAGGCTCCTGGGGCCTCTGAATACCTCCCCTGTCCTCGATGGCTCCACAGAGTGCGACCTCACTGACCTGGCCAGGGAGACCGTCAGCATCAGCTTCACAGCCATGAGGCCCTTTCTGCCCCAGCTCCTCATACCTGGTTCTTCCCTCTTCATCCTACTGAGGGGGCAGATCCTCCAGCAGGTGAGGTAGGCTCTGCCCCTCTTCTGGGGCCTGGGATGCTCACATGGCCTTCCCTGAAGGTGGGCTCCAGTGTAGCAGCACCCCCTGGAGGCAGCACCCAGCCCAAGGCACTATGGGGAAAGCACTCAGCCCTGCCCAGGAGGAGGGGGCTGGCTGTCCAAGAGGGACATAGCCAGGCTCTGTAAGCAGACACCCCTACCCAGGACGCTATGTTGAAGAAGGGGCTGGCTCACCTGTCTCTGCCTCATGTTGGGTCTCATGAGAGACAGCTCTGAGGCCTGCACTGACCTCCAGGCCTCCCCACAGGTCACACCTCTGGTGTCAGAGTTCTATAAGGCACATCCTCAGGAAAGCCTCTTGCTCTTCTTCAAGTAGGTCAGGCCCTCTCCTGCCCCTCTAGCCTGTTCTGCTCTCTTCGGGGCTGTCATGGGGCAGAGGGGGCAGCTCTACCCCATGACCCAAGGGCCAGGATGCAGGAATCATGGATTTGGGGGCTACTCGGGTAGCTCCAGCTCTGCCCTGGGAGGTGGGGAGCCCCCACACCTAAGGGTGTGTAAGTGGAGACACTACACCTGCTTCTAGAAACATGCTGGCAAAGGGCTTGTGACCGTTGTACTCTCCCCTCGTGCTTCTCTAGTAACACAGGCCACTGGGTGAATGTTTACATTGAATACAAGTTCCAGACCCCCATCCCTGCCCACCTTCAAGGCCTGGCCAATTACCTGGCCCAAAAGACAGTGGATCTGCCTCTCCAGAAATCCAGTATTGTGGCCAATGGTGAGTCAGAGCTGGGGTTGTTGTGCGTCTTTAGGCCAGCAGCCACTTAATCTCTCTGGGCCTCAGTATTCCTCTTCTGGAGAATGGGCAGGATTTTGATGACAAATATTCATGTGCTGGGGCCCCAGAGAGGAAGAGGACATAGATAGAGCTTTAGGGGAAATTGCATAGAGGCTAGGATCAGAGAGACAAAAGGGTCCAGTCATCTCTTATTGCCCAGGATCTTTTTAGTCCTCATATATGTGACAAGATCTGTCCCACTAAGTCATGGGGCAAAAATGCCCAACTCTACCCCTAGTGTAGAATCTGCAGGAAGCCCAATGTCTCCTCTCGGAACCTCTCTGATAGGCAGATTTACACAGGCTTATGCCATCCACAGAGACAGCAATTCAGCGCCCAAGTCAGGAGAGTTCTAGGTCTTCTAGGTCCAGTCAGTCCCCAAGAGCTACAAGGCCTGGAGCGGCTTGAAGGACCCCCTTAGCCCCAGAAGGTGTGGTCTACCTACATTGCCAGCCCCAACCCCACTGCCTCCTCTGGGGACATCAATGCTGCCTCCCTCGGGCTCTGCCCTCACTATCACGGTTACACTGCTGTCCCTGAGCCAGCAGCCCCAGAGAGCAGGGGATGGGTTTGGGCCTCCGCCCACTGCAGACTGGACCCACTTGTCTCCCCTGCTCTCAGGGAGCAGCATTCATCTCTCCTCCATCTTCAGAATCAGAGAACCCATTGCACTCCTTGCAGCAAACAATAGTGCCCCCCACCTTCCTCTCAGAGAGGGCCACAAGCCCCTCCCACGACCTCCCTACCAGAGTGTGAATCTTCTTATGCTTCTCCCACCAGAGCAGGACAGGGAAAAATAATAACCCAAACAGCGTAAGTTCATCATCAGCACAACTTCCTACTCACAGCACCTCTCAGAGTGAGCAGGGTAAGTTTCCTTATTCCATTAAAGAGATTAGTGCAGGGGCTCGCAAACATTTTCTGTAAAGGGCCAGAAAATAATCTTCTAGGGTGGTGCCTGTGGCTCAGAGGAGTAGGGCGCCGGCCCCATATACCGTAGGTGGTGGGTTCAAACTCAGCGCTGGCCAAAAACTGCAAAAAAAAAGAAAGAAAATAATCTTCCGGGCTCTGTGAGCCCTTGGGTCTCCGTCACAGTGATTCAGAAGCCGCAGGCAATATGGCAATGAATGAGCTGTGTTCCTGAAAAATGTTGTTTGTGGTACTTGTATTTCACATAATTTCCATGTGTCACAAAACATTATTCTTCAACCATTTAAACATACAAAAGCCATTGGTAGCTCATGGGCCATGCAGAAACAGGCAGCAAGGGATTGGTCTTTGCTGACTGCAAAAGGAAGCCTTAGAGCTCTGTGTGCAGCTGGAATGGGCCTGGGCCTTGTCTGTGTCAGGACTCCCAGGAGAGAGGGGCCAGGCTGATGCCACCATCCCACTGTCACTCTAGGGGAGAAGGCAGAGCTGGTGGTATATGAGGTGTGGCTGCAGATCCTGGGCCAACCCTTCACTATGGACTTGGAGGATAAAACCAGCCCTGCGTTCCTGGAGCTTCAGAGGCTGCTGATGAGATGGGTGAAGTGGAAGGATGAAGGGTGGGGAGGAGAGGAAGATGGAGGCCCTGGACGGGGGTTGTGGGAGTAGACTGTGACCCTCTTCCTCCTCCCCTGACCCCCAGCTGACCACCATCCTCAGCCCACTGCAGAATTTTGGCCAAGTGGTAGTGGAGGAATTTAGGTGAGTCTGTGGTAGCTCTAGGTGACCTGGAGCTCAGGCCTGGCCTCTGCAGGTGGGGGTAGGGAGCTGGAAGAGATAACCTCTCTAAGTCCCCCTCGGCTGCCCAGCCTCCTAAAAACCATGACGATTCTTCTCCCAGGCCGGATCCACTGACTGCCAGAGTGGGCGTCACCTTCTTCAGGGCTGCGCCAGCCCAGGCCATTGTGCAGGATTGTGTGCGCCAGGGTCTGTACGCCCTGTGGCAGGCTGAGGGCCTCTTTGTAGAAATGATCATCCCAGACCTTGGTCAGTGCCTCTGCCTCCTTCCCCCCATCTGTGTCCTCTATCCATCTGCCTCCTCCCTCAGGTTTGCTGTTCCTGCCCACTCTGATCTGAAGCCTGCCTCCTTTTGGGAACCCTCCAAGGTGTCCCCAGCCTCTTTTCATGCACTACCTGCTGGGCCAGGACCCTGCACCAGGGCTTCTCTGAGGGCCTGGGCTTCCCAGAGGTTTGTAGCCCGGGAGTGGGGGCCCCATGGGCTATGGTCTTCCTGCTCTGCTGCAGGTATCCCCCGCTCTGAAGTCTCAGACTGGCCTGCCACCTCCCTCCCCAGCTATGCTGTGGCTCTCCTTGTCCTGGGCCTCCTGTTTGTTTCACTCCTCCTTGTCTTGGTGAGCATCTGGCTGGGGGTTCCTTCCTAGGGGCAGCCTGAGCCTTTGCCCCCTTGACCTTGGAGTCTAGCTGAGTGGTCAGTAGACCCCTTTACCACTCACTCCACACCTGAGCCCCGGGATATCTCAGCTTACAGCTGGAACTGAGAGGTTTCTGGCTGGGGGCTAGGCCTGATTCCAGATACCCCACCCTTCTCACCAAGGTGCTAAAGCAGAGGACCTGCTTTGGGGTGTTTAGCCTCAGAGACCCGAAGCCCTGTTCCCAGAGTAGGACTGTACCATGAGGCATAAAAGACTCTCTCCAGACAGGCAAGTGGAGATCCACCCTCCCTCATCCCCCAGTGTTTATTCTGTGAGTGGGCTTTGCCCTTCTGGCCACCAAGGCCTCACGCAATCATTTCCCATCATTTCCCAGGCTGCACTGGTGGCAGTGCCCAGGTGATGAGGTTGGTATGCCCCATAAGCTTACCCCCTCTGCCCTGGGCAGTGGCCAGTGCTGGTCAGGTAGATTCCTCCACACAGGCCTCCCAGAGGAGGCCAGGAGAACTGGGAGAGAAGAGATGCAGGGAGGGGATCTTGCTTCCCCCCACCTCCCACCACCTGAGAACCTGGAAGAGGTTCTGGACCCATGTGGCCCAACCCAGTTTCCCCCTTGTCTCCTGGCTTTGCGTCCCCTCTTCCAGGGGAGGGGGTGTGTGGGCAAGGTGGACAGGACCATTCTGGGGATGTCAGTTATTCCTGACTCCTGACTTTGGCCCCCTTTTCTCTACCCTCAGGAGGTCCTTCGCTCTGCTGCTCCCTCCACTGAAACTCCAAACCTCTTCTGACCCTTCACTTTGCCTTAGGGCTTCCATAGGCAGTACCTCCACCCTAAAGAATGAATCTGGAGCTCCAGCATCCTGACTTGCCCAGGAAGCCAGAGCCAGAGAGGGCAGGGCAGCAGCCTGAGGTCACACAGCAAGAGAGGCCTCTTCCTTCCCATGACATCCAAAGACTGACTGGGCTCTCAGGGCCAGGACAGAGGTGGGGTGGGGAAAATACCTTGTCACCTATGCTGGGAAGAAGGGCTCCCCACTGCACCGCACACCACCCTAAGGTACATAAGTCAGGGAAAACCCATTCTTACTCAGGCCAGTCCTGTTCCAAGTGCTTCCTGGGCTCACAGAGCCTCTTGCCTCTACTCAGGTCACTGCTTACAGAGAAGGAAACTGTAGCCAAGAGCCCCTCCCCTTAGCCTTAGCACACAGGAGGGGGCTGAAAAGGGGGCAGGTGGAGGAAGGGGCAAGGTCCGATCCTGGACATACATGTGTGTCCATAGAGCCCTTGGAGGTGGGGCACTCGGGCAGGCCCTGGGCATGGCCCAGCAGCACCATGGGACTCAGGGAACAGAACCCAGAGTTCTGGGCAGCCCTCCCGTAGGGTACCTCCCTCCCTGGGCCAGGGGCTTGGGCAGGAAGGGAGATAGAAGCCCTCCCTCAAGAGGGCTGAAGCGCTGGAGGCATTATTGGTCTTTTTTTTTTGAGACAGAACCTGAAGCTGTCCCCCTGGGTAGAGTGCAGTGGCATCACAGGTCACAGCAACCTCCAACTCCTAGGCTCAAGCAAGTCTCTTGCCTCAGCCTCCCAAGTAGCTGGGACCACAGGTGCCCACCACAACGCCTGGCTATTTTTTGGTTGCAGCCGTCATTGTTGTTTGGCGGCCTGGGCTGGATTTGAACCTGCCACCTTAGGTGTATGTGGCTGGCTCTGAGCCAACATTATTGGTCTTAAGAGAAACTCTGAGGCCAGGTGTGGTGGCTCACAGCTATAATCCCAGCACTCTGAGAGGCCGAGGCAGGTGAATTGCCCAAGCTCAGGAGTTTGAGACCAGCCTGAGTGAGAATAAGACCCCACCTCTAACAAAAATAGAAAAACTAACCAGGCGTTGTGGCAGGCATCTGTAATCTCAGCTACTTGGGAGGCTGAGGCAAGGGGATCACCTGAGCCCAAGGCTTGAGGTTGTTGTGAGCCACAGCACTCAATCCAAGGTGACAGAGTGAGACTCTGTCTCAAAAAAAGAAAGAAAGAAAAAGAGAAAAAGAAAAGAAGAGAAACTCTGGTCCTTTGCTTTTTAACTCTCCCATTCCCTAATGCGAAGTTGGTAAAAAAAAAAAAAAAAAAAAAAAAAAAAATTGCTTTTATTTCTAAACATTAGCCAGTCATTCAGTATGAGATGGGAAAGGGAGAACCCCAGAGTAGAGTCCATCAAGAAGAGAAGACTGCCTAGGGGTAAAGGGTGGGGATAGGGACTGCTGGGGGGGGGGGGAGGGGGAAGCAGTGCAGTCAGGCTCCCAGGCAAGCTGTCCTAGTTAGGGAGGTCTGGGACCAAGGCCAACCCCTGCAGCCCCTCACTGGCTTAGGGGTAGGGTTATAGTGGGGCAGGCCTGGAAACCTCCTAGGGGACACAGAGATAGGCAAAGGCCTTAACTTAGAAAGCTCCTACGCCCACTAGGGCCCAGGAGAGATTTGGTGGCAGTGGAACCTGGGGATGGTTTTTGAACTCCTGATCTAAAAGGGAAGGAGTGCTGGGTGTGGTGGCTTACACCTATAATTCTAGCACTCTGGGAGGCTAAGGCAGGTGGATTGCCTGAGCTTTATGGGTTCAAGACCAGCTTGAGCCAGACTGAGACCTCATTTTTAAAAAGAACCAGGTACTGTGGCGGGTGCCGGTAGTCCCAGCTACTTGAAAGGCTGAGGCAAGAGAATGGCTTGAGGGCAGTGCCTGTGGCTCAAGGAGTAGGGCACTGGCCCCATGTACTAGGGGTGGCAGGTTCAAGCCAAAACTGCAAAAAAAAAAAAAAAAAAAAAGAATCGCTTGAGCCCAAAAGTTTGAGGTTGCTATAAGCTATGATGCCATTGCACTCAATTAAGGGCGACAAAGTGAGACAAAGTGTCTTAAAAATAAATAAATATATAAAAATAAATAAAAGGGAAGGAGCCGGGTAGAGTCCTGCCCAGAGTCTCCCTTGCCTGTGGACAGCCAGCAGGCCCAGCACATGGATTCCAGGACCCCAGACCACAAGCTTACCTGGCCAAAGACAGTGGCTAGTACCAAGATGCCAAAGAAGGTCAGCAGATCACTTGGGGATTGACTGTGGCTGGTGACAGGTTCCTCTGTACCTCTGGAGTATACAAGCCTGTCATTCCTACCCCTGAAGGACTGCTCCCTCGACATCAGCATCCTGAAGCCCAGCCTGTTACATAGGTTGGCCCCCCTCTCTTTTGGTCAGTACCCACAAATAAAGACTAGAGTCAGGCAGGCTAAGGTGTAAGTCCCTGGAAGCCCTTCCTCAGGTGTCATGAGGTCTAAAACACCTGTTAGGGCTTCTCCTCCTAGGGAAGGTCACAGCAGCTTTGTTTTTTTAATGATCTTTTTTTTTTTTTTTTTTTTGAGACAGAGCCTCAAGCTATCCCCCTGGGTAGAGTGCCATGGCATCACAGCTCACAGCAACCTCCAACTCCTGGGCTCAAGCGAGTCTCCTGCCTCCACCTCCCAAGTAGCTGGGATTACAGGCACCCGCCACAACGCCCGGCCATTTTTTGGTTGCAGTTATCATTGTTGTTTGGCAGGCCCGGGCTGGGGATTTGAACCCGCCACCTTAGGTGTATGTGGCTGGCGCCTTAGCCAATTGAGCCACAGGCGCCGAGCCAGCAGCTTTGTTTCGTAGGAGCCCTTGCAGGTGTTATAGGAGGGAATGGGTGGGACCAGCAGCACCTCTGGGAGGCCCTCTCCCTCTTCAAGCTTTGGTTTCCTGGCCCTCTACAAGCCAGGCTGTTTCAAGCCTTACATGAGGCCTCACACAAAGATGTAGTTCAAACATCCGCAGTGAATACAGCAGGCTTTGCTTGTATGTGGGACGAGTGGGTGTGAAGGTTACGAGGCAGAGAACCCCAAGAGCTAGTGTTGAGAGCACAAGCAGTGAGAATAAGATGGAGTCAGTCAGGCCAGGACCAACATGACACAGCTGGCCTGATCAGTTTAGGTCCCAAGTGACTTTTACCTCCTGCTTCCCATTCTTTTTTTTTTTTTTTTTTGCAGTTTTTGGCCGGGGCTGGGTTTGAACCCATCACCTCTGTTATATGGAGTTGGCACCCTACTCCTTTGAGCCACAGGCACCACCCCTCCTTCCTATTCTTATTGTTTTATAATTTTAGCTTCCACCTTAAAGATGCCTATCTTGAGTAGTTTAGAAGAATTGATTTCAGAAATTAACTTTTGAATTGGAAATGTTGTAATAGGTCACTGAGTTATGTTAATTATTATTTAAAATAAGTGTTAATGTGGTTTTTGCTTTGAACCTTTATGTATAAAACTGTGGTTTTGGAAATAGAACAGTCTGGAGAGGCTACTGTCACTTTTCTCCACAATCACTGGCCTTCTGACAAGTAAAGTTTGGCAGACCTATCCCTCTCTCTGCATTTTGGTGGACAGTGACAGATGGTTGGATCCTCTTCGTCTAGTAACAGCACGGCCTCTTTAGAGGTGCCACATTGGTATTTGTATCACATAGGAGAAAGGGTCCACCTGGACAGATGAGCCAGCCAGATGGCCACCAGGCTGGATGGCCACCACTAGGTTCTGTAGGATAATGAAGGGACCACACAGACACAGTAAGTCTTTGCTAAGAGAATCTGCCCTGTTGGCAACACGAGACATTCAGAATGTTCTTCCATGGCTCACCTTAACTCCAGAGGGTCCCCCCCCCATCACATAACCTTGTTACAGCAACCTTATTCTCCAGATGCATAAAATAGAGGTAGCTCTGAGCATCTGCCTAGAACCCCTCTAGAGGCTGTTCATGGTACAGCCAAGCACACAAGTTCCCATAAAAGAGGTGTGGGAGGCAGAGCATGGATGACCGGCCCAAGGCCAGAGTGGCAGGACTGGCTCAGTGTCCCAGTTCCAGAGCCTTCATTGTCTACTATATCCCCACGCCAGAGGCTCCAAGAGGACCCAACCCCAGAAAGTGGAGCTCTGCTGCCTCCCTCATCCCACCCAGGGGCAGAGCATGCAGCCCCAGGTTTGGGGAGGTGACAGTGTAGGAAACAACCCAGGCCGGGGTGGGCCTCATTGAACCAAGAGTTCCCCAGGCCCTGAGAGGGCACTGAAGCCCACCCCCACAGCACTCACTGGAAGTCTACAGTCAGCATCTGTCTGAGGTCGGGAAGGAGCACAGTTCCATGCCCCTGCAGGGGATGAGAGAGAAACAGGAAGCAGGTCTTCCTGTAGGGCAAGGGGAAACTTGCCCTTTTCTCCCAAAGTTCACTGAAAGATCAACTTACGATTAAGGAAGATTAATAAGAACAAATGTTTATTTCCAAATACTATGCATATGAGGAGAACCACAAGAGCTATTACCCATGTCTCAGTGATGGTCAGATACTTTTTGAGATGCCTTTTACAGATGGATTGCTTGAACTCAGGAGTTTAAGACCAGCCTGAGGTGTCAGCCCCATATATGGAGGGTGGCAGGTTTGAACCCGGCCCTGGCCAAACTGCAACAAAAAAATAGCCAGGCGTTGTGGTGGGCACCTGTAGTCACAGCTACTTGGGAGGTGGAGGCAAGAGAATTGCTTAAGCTCAAGAGCTGGAGGTTGCTGTGAGCTGTGATAACACAGCACTCTACACCAAGGGAAATAAAGTGAGCTCTCTGAAAAAAAAAATAGAAAAACTGAGGCAAGAGGATTTCTTGAACCCAGGACTTTGAGGTTGCTGTGAGCTATGATGACACCATGACATTCTACCCAGTGCAACAAGGTAAGACTCTGTCTCAAAGAAATAAAACACACATATCTTTTCGAAGGGAGGGGAGAGAATGTGGAATACAGGTGCAGAAAGTGGTTGGTAAGGAGGATGAATAGATGGGGGGAAACAGGTTGACTTGTAAATTAACCTGAGAGACAGGTATTGTGTTTTAAATGATCTGGGCTAGGTCTGTAGGCATTCAGGGGGAGGAAAGGAAGTCAGTTGCCCCTTTTGATCCCCTGATCAGGTCAGTCCAGTTTTATGCAGGTAGAGGGAAAGCTCCTTCCAGTGCTTTCTAATCTCCAATGGCCTTTAAATTAAAGTATTCTTTATGCCAAGTCGTCGTATTTGGGGGTGAAGTTTCCTCAGCTCCTTCATTTGTCTGACTTTCCTCCCCACTCCACATCCCCAAGCAGGGGAGAAGTGAAATGTAATGGCAGATGCGAGAGGAGGATGGATCCCACTTCAGGAATCATTAATTAATAGAAATTTATTGATAATTTGGTACACTTGCAGGCAGGCTGATACCATATATGCAAACAGCTTCAAATAACGGGGGCGGGGAACCTTTTTATACTGTTATTTTGCATAATCAGCAAGCTAGTGCAATACAGAAGCCAATCACAGCGGTTAGCACAGCTCAATATAGCTCAAAAGTCACAAGGTAAGGGTACATCATAAGGGCTTACCCAATTCGGGGGGGTGGGGTGGTGGTGGTTACATGTTCATAAATCACAAGATACATCACAAATACATTACTTCATGATCATAAGGTGAGGGTCATATAGTTCAGGAGGTACAAAACAAGTATTAGGTAAGTTTCCAAGAACAACTTGGGACATTTTCACCCAGGGCTTTATTTGAAATCCACCCTCCCTTCGCTCAACCCCTCCCTGCATACTTCCTTAATCTCAGGCTGCTTCTTTACCCTTGAGGGGGCTGGGACTAAAAGGTTTAGGAGAGGTTTCCTTTTCAAGGGTAGAGTGCTTGTTCCCCACTGGTCTTAGGGAGGGGGTCAAGGGCTGGGGGCTTGGGTATTACAGAAGGGCAGCCACCCACCAGGCCACTGCCCTGATTGAAGCACTGGGATTAGGTCCCAATAGGCAAGTATAGTCCCTGATTATCCCAAACCTACCCCCAGCCCTATCTCCCTGGTGAGGGCCTGGTAAACAGAAGATGTGATGTCCTCAAGTGGCTCTATAAATCATTTATTGATGACAGTCAAGAAGAGAAGCCTGGCAGGCACAGGAGGGGCAGAAGCAGACAAAAGTCATTTGGGGCCCACAAAGGACTGGGATGACCGATGTCACTAACCAGCCCCAGCAAGGGAGCAGACTGTTGGCCAGGACTATCAGCCCCTGTAGCAGCTGGGGAACACCCACCCTGGCCTGGTTTTACCTCTGGTTCTGCCTGAAACCACAGGTAGGGACGGTAGTAGGGAAGGCAAAAGCACTTGTGGCCACACTTGGGCACCTAAGCATGGGGCAGGAGGTCATCTTGCCAAAAAGAGACCATAGGGGTCGAGAACTTGAGCTGATATGACACCATCATTAGCCCCCCCTTGATGGGCGGTGCCTGTGGCTCAAAGGAGTAGGGTGCCAACCCCATATACTGCAGGTGGTGGGTTCAAACCCAACCCCAGCCAAAACTGCAAAATAAATAAACAAAAATAACCCCCCTTGACCTGGGGCATGTCCACACTTAAGTCAGTCCCTATCCTGACCCTGAGGCAGCAGCTCATGGTCTGGTTGAGACTCACTAAAGTGTTAGTGCTGGGGACAGGGGACCTGGCCCAGCCTGGGCCACCTAGCAAAGCTGTGTCGTAGAGAAGAGTCTGTTAAGATTCTTCCAGGACAGGTTCGACAGCTAGGGCACCAGCCACATACACTGGGGCTGGCAGGTTCAAACCCGGCCCAGGCCTGCCAAACAACAACTACAACAAAAATAGCTGGGCGTTATTGTGGGCACCTATAGTCCCAACTACTTGGGAGGCTGAGGCAAGAGAATTCTTTTTTTTTTTGAGACAGAGCCTCAAGCTGTCCCCCTGGGTAGAGTGCTATGGCATCACAGCTCACAGCAACCTCCAACTCCTGGGCTCAAGTGAGTCTCCTGCCTCAGTCTCCCAAGTAGCTGGGACCACAGACGCCCACCGCAACGCCCGACTATTTTTTGTTGCAGTCGTCATTGTTCTTTGGTGGGCCCACACTGGATTCGAACCCACCACCTTAGGTATATGTGGCTGACACCTTAGCCACTTGAGCTACAGGCGCTGAGCCAAGAGAATCTCTTAAGTTTGAGGTTGCTGTGAGCTGTGACGCTACTGCACTATACCAAGGGTGACATAGTGAGACTCTGTCTCCCCAAAAAAACAATTCTTCCAGGACAAAAGGACAGCTATGCTGGGGAGGGGTGTGGAACCCAGGGTGAAAGGGGTTTAGTGATGTGCCCAGAGATGAGACATGGGGAGGTTCAGGCCAAGTTTAATGAACGGGGACCGAGACCCACCTGGGCAAAGATGGTGGCTGCACTGAGAGCAGGTGAGGGCTAGGTATACCAGGGTAGGGGGAGGGAGATTCCATAGGTTGCTGGAAGGCTTTGGCAGGCTAGGGTCTTTCCAGTGGAACTCTTGGTGAAAGGGAGGCACTGGATTGGCAGAGATCTCACACCACCAAGGCTTGTATGAAAGGTTTTTATTGGTGGGGGAGGGAGGCTGCAGAGCAGCACCACGGAGGAGAAAAAAAAAGAGAAAAGAAGAGAGAGTAGAGGAGAGAAGAGAGAGAGGGGAGGAGAGAGGGGGAGAGAGAGAGAGAGAGAGGGAAAGAGACAGGAGAAACATACCCTTATATAGGGAAGTCTCAGAATGGTGAGGGAATGGTGGGATAACCATAACCAATAAGCAGGAAGGGGCTTTCTGAGGCAATTATCTAACACTTAGGGCGGGGCCAGGTAGGCCTTTTGTTCTGGGAGGGGAGGTGGGGAAGGGTTGAGGCACCTAACACAAGGGACAGGGGCCCTGAGGACCTTTAGTGAGGCAGGAGCACAAGTAAGAGCAGCAGGGCAGTTTACAGGTTATAGACATGCGGAATGCCCTGTCTAGCCTAAACCACTGATGCCACAGTCTTTAGCTGGGAAGGCAGGGCTAGGAGAGCCCCAGACCCTTCTTGCCTCCCACCCCAAGCTGGGTTCTCATCCCCTAGCTGAACAAAGGTGGGATCTCCCACAGGACACAGGCTGCCAGGCTCTCTCTCACCCAGGGGACAGGGTGAAATAGCCACTAGGTAAGGAAGAGTAAGGTCCTTCTCTGGTCCCTACCTGTCAGATAGCCTTAGGCAAACTACCTTCTTTGTCAGGAAGAATCACAGGGGAAGGGCCAGGTTAAGAACCCTTGGAGCCCAGAGCTACCCTTGGAGAGGACTCCTCCACTGTCCTAATTCTGTTCCCAGCATGTACTGCTGAGATGACATCCTCCCAGATCAGAGGCCATGGGTGGCTGCTGTTCCATCAGGTTGTTGAGCAGGCTTGAGCTGGCTTTTGTCACAATTAAGGATTGAGCCCAGGGATCACAAATGTGAGGGGCAGCTTTTCAGGCTCCAAGGGCCAAAGGGATACCCTGAAGGGCACCAAAGCCAGAGGGTATTGGGGAAGACCTTAAAAAGGGCCTCCAGGGCACCATGGGCCAAGACCTGAGCTCTGCTTGGCCATAGCAACCCCATGCTAGGTCTTAGCCCACCCTTCTGTCTCTCAGGAGAGGTCAGTGTAGCCTTGAAAGGTAAGCAAGGGCAAAGAGAGTTCCCAGCAGGGCTCAATACCAAAGGCACAGGACTCTGCCTGTCCCAGGTGGTCAGGTTAGAGCCAGGTCTGTGTGAAGTTGGGGTGGCTGAGGGCCTCGCCCTTTAGGAGTTTCAGCTCTCTGGATCCTTGTCTAAATCCTCACACCATCTCCTGACACTCAATCCTAGGGACAATTTCTCTCAGACTGGTAGCATAAATTTGACCCTTGCACTCACCACCAAAAGCTCTAAAGTGAGGGGCCCTGAGGAAGGGGAAGACCCTTCAGGAAAAGGTTCTTGGGGTTTGAGCTAGGCCCTACAGCAGCCAGAGGGATAGGTAACAAGCCCTCTCAAAAGCCTGCCAAGGTGGCTTGGCGCCTGTGGCTCAATCGGCTAAGGCGCCAGCCACGTACACCTAAGGTGGCGGGTTCAAATCCCCAGCCCGGCCCTCCAAACAACAATGATGGCTGCAACCAAAAAATGGCCGGGCGTTGTGGCGGGCGCCTGTGCTCCCAGCTACTTGGGAGGTGGAGGCAGGAGACTCGCTTGAGCCCAGGAGTTGGAGGTTGCTATGAGCTGTGATGCCATGGCACTCTACCC
>CAUYQV010140902.1:0-12349 GCA_963574575.1 Galagoides demidoff
GTGGTCCCAGCTACTTGGGAGGCTGAGGCAGGAGACTCGCTTGAGCCCAGGAGTTGGAGGTTGCTATGAGCTGTGATGCCATGGCACTCTACCCAGGGGGATAGCTTGAGGCTCCGTCTCAAAAAAAAAAAAAAAAAAGACAAAATTAAATGTCTAACAATAGATAATTAATGGTGATGCCATAGTATAAAATATTATGTGGCCATGAAAAATGATATTTGAAAATAATTTTTTTAGAGACAGGGTCTTATTCTTTTGCCCAGGCTAGAATGCAGTGGCATCATCATAGCTCAGTGCAAGGTCAAACTCCTGGGCTTAGGCTCCCAAGTAGCTGGGGTTACAGGCGTGAGACACCACACCTGGCTAAGAATTTTTATAATTATAAAAAATTGTATAAATGACATAGCTTATAACTACTATCTATATAAAAAGTATAAATATAGATGACAAAGAAAAGATGACAGGCTCGGTGCCCGTAGCACAGTGTTTACAGTGCCAGCCACATACACTGAAGTTGGCAGGTTCCAACCAGACCCGGGCCAACTAACCAACAATGACAACTGCAACAAAAAAATAGCGGGGTGTTGTGGCGGGCACCTGTAGTCCCAGCTACTTGGGAGGCTGAGGCAAGAGAATCGCTTAAGCCCAGGAGTTGGAGGTTGCTGTGAGCTGTGACTCCACGGTACTCTACCCAGGGCGACATCTGGAGACTCTGTCTCAAAGAAAAGATGACAGTGCTAATAGCAACTCAGAGATTGTGAAGGATTCTTTTTCTGTGTTTTTATCTTCCCAATTTTTCTGTTGTGAAAACATTTATAGTCAGAAAAAAATGGATAGACATTCAGTTGCAGGGGCGGCGCCTATGGCTCAAGGAGTAGGGCGCCGGCCCCAAATGCCAGAGGTGGCAGGCGTGTTCAGACCCAGCCCCAGCTCAAAATTGCAACAACAACAAAAAAGAAATTCAGTTGCAGACGGTGCCTATGGCTTAGTGGGCAGGGCACCGGCCCCATATACTGAGGGTGGTGAGTTCAAACCCAGCCCTGGGCCAAACAGCAACAAAAAAATAGCCGGGCATTCTAGCGGCTGCCTCTAGTCCCAGCTACTTGGGAGGCTGAGGCAAGAGAATCGCCTAAACCCAGGAGTTGGAGGTTGCTGTGAGATGTGACGCCTTGACACTCTACCAAGGGTGATAAAGTGATAAAGAAGAAATTCAGTTGCAACTGGAGGTGTTAAATATTAATAGCAGTATAATAACAGTATATGATAGTAAAGCAAGAGACAGAAACTCCATATAATTGGAAAAGGGATGTTAACAGATAAAATCCAGGAATTAAAGTATCTGACGGAGTTTTCCCTATGGTTAAGTGTTCAGATATTATGCCAACAATCTAAGTCATAAAGAAAACTATCTGTAATACTGAGAAAGAAACTGCACTTGTTTGTTCTCTAGGCACAGTGTAATAAAGCAGAACTGAATTGAGTATCTCCAACATTACCACAGATACTTGAGAATTAAAGACTTTTCTGTCTCACAGCTCATTTAGGGAGAGTAAAAAACTGGAACCCAGAGATCTTCAGAGCAAGAGTAAGATAAACCTGGACCAGCAGGGCTGGAGCTTTGAGAGCTAAGGAAAGTCCCCAGCAGTTGAGGGCGCCGGGCACAGAGGCTGGGGCTGCTGTGAGCAGCTGGGCATCGCCCTAACCCCACCAGACAGAACAGGAAGAGAAGGAAGAGCAGGTGAAGGGCACCCCCACAGCCAGGTGCAGTTCACCTATCAGTGGGCGGCTCTGGGCATCTGCTGCCCCCAGACCTCTCTGTGTAGTTAGTGGCAAACAGCAGAGAAGTTGCTCCATGCAGCCTGCATGGTCAGAACTGAAGGTCCCTTTGGCTGCCGAGGGGGAGGACAGGTGTGCGGCATGGCCAGGAAGGGGTACAGAGGCCCAAGCATGGGGGCAGCCTGGTTGGCTCCAAAAAGATGGAGCTAAAGTCCCTTCGCCTAAGAATGTTCAGGCCAGTAGTTTGGACGTTAAGACCTGAGGCAAGACGGAGCCTGGAGGCCCCCCGTGGCCAGGAGATCACCACCGCCCAGGGGCTTCAGACCCTTGGGCTGCAATGTTCTAGAGTGCCGCCAGGTGGCGGTAGAACGCCGCAAACGTCGATCTCAGTCCTGGTACTCCACCTGGTTGTCTGGTGCTTCCTTCTGTGTCTTCATTTTCCGTGGAGAAAAATACAACAGAACTCTGTAAATTGACCATCCGAGGGACTTCAACAAACTGGTCAAAATATGGAGATGGTCAACACAGGGAGTCAGGCCTACTGTACTGATAGTACATGTGGTGCATGTGAAGTCTCTGAAAATTAGGTCTGCTCAAGGAGGTGGTCAATGTAGTGAGGTGGTCAACTATGGAGGTTCTACCATGTATTATATCGTACTCATTAACAAAGTCCCAGTCGTCACTTCTAAAACTACATGTGTAGCTGTAATTCCAGTGACTCAGAAGGCCAGGGTGGGAGGATTGAGCCATGAGTTCAAGACCAGCCTGAGCAACACAGGGAAACCCTGTCTCTTTAAAAAAAAAAGAAGCATATGACATTTATGTGGAATAAAGTGAATTAGTACCTGGGATAGTTTGCCTGCAGTGACCTGATAGACACTCTCTTCTGGGACGGCTCTGTATGCTGATACTCTGGGCACCTCTCCTTGTACCTCTGTGCTTCTGAAAAATCTTGTGCAAACCAAATCATTGTAAAGAGTTTGGGGCAGTCAATGTTTAAAGCACAGTGTAAATAATTCTAAAGGTGACTCTCCCCTGTTATTTGATCCCTTCTTTTCTTTGGCCAATTGACTTGGCAGGACATAGGTTCTTCTGTGCACTGGGTCTGGTTAGGTGAAGCCCAACCCACCATGTGCCAAGGAACAGGCCAACCCTGGGCTAGCCTGAGAGCTTCTGTTGGGTGGGGCTGGGGTACCTGGAGGTTTGGATCCAGGGAGGGAGACTTAGGCCCTTTGGAGCAGCCTCCAGGGATCTGAACCCAAACAGAACCAGATCAAAGTCTAGCAAGGGTTTGGAAGTACCTTGGATCCTCCAAGAGATGGATTATATCAAGTGGACCCACTCCTAACACCACCTCATCTCAGTCTCTTACCTACGGGCAAACTCTGGTCACAGAAATTTCTCCCCCAACTAGGAGTTTCCCTGATTAACGTTTTAGAGCAGAGGTGTCCAACCTACAGCACCCCCACCTGAGACTGCATGTGGATTTTTTGAGGCCTGTTTTTCCTTCTTCTTTTTTTTTTTTTTGTAGAGACATAGTCTCACTTTATCACCCTTGGTAGAGTGCCGTGGCGTCACACAGCTCACAGCAACCTCCAACTCCTGGCTTAGGCAATTCTCTTGCCTCAGCCTCTTGAGTACAGTAACTGGGACCACAGGCACCCACCACAATGCCCGGCTATTTTTTGTTGCAGTTTGGCCGGGGCAGGTTTGAACCTGCCACCCTCGGTATATGGGGCCGGTGCCCTACCCACTGAGCCACAGGCACCGCCCTGAGGCCTGTTTTTCTTATCTGTGGTATCAGATATCTGGAAAAGTATGCACTGATTTTTTTCTTTTACTCATCAGCCATCATTAGTGTTTATGTATTTAATGTGCAGCCCAAGGCAACTCTTCCTCTTCCAGTTTGCAGAAGGTAAAGTAAAAGTAAAAAGGTTGGGCACCCCTGGTTTAGAGCTCCCAAATCACTGTTCGTTCCTCTGATGAGTATTCTTAGTGTCGACCCAGGGGTGAGGTGCAATATATACATGTTACTCTAGATGGGAAATTAAATTTCAGGATTCCAGTTTCCTAATGCCAACCACTACCCTTTTCCTTTTGTAAATCTAAAATTCTGTGAAGGGTATTAGCTTAATGTGTCTGCTTTGTGTCTATTGCCAAATCCCACAAAAGCTTGTTACAGTTTTTTGTGGGTTTGGAACAAGAAAAAGCCACATGGAAAAAAACATTTCTATGTATGTTGAAGGCACTGTTATTGCTTAACGTACTTTGATTCATTTGATTAGTTCCTTTCATGGTTTAGTACAGAAAACAAATTATCTTCCTTGAAAAATTGCGAAGTCATCTTTGTCAGACAAGGAGAGGGATATAACCTACCAGGTTTCCCTTTTTGCCTTGGCTTCCAGGAAGCTTGGAGCTAATTGTAATTACATCAGTCTGGATGATGTCCCTTCTACCATTATTCCTTAAATTTTCTTTTCTTTTCTTTTCTTTTTTTTTTTTTGTGTGTGTGAGACAGAGTTTCACTTTGTCACCATCGGAAGAATGCTGTTGTGTTATAGCTCACAGCAACCTCAAACTAGTAGGCTCATGTGATCCTCTTGCCTCAGCCTCCTGAGTAGCTTGGGAATACAGGCCCCTACCACTATGCCCAGGTATTTTTAGAGATGGTGTCTCACTCTTGCTCAGGCTGGTCTTGAACTCCTGAGCTCAGGTGATCTACCTGCCTCAGGCTCTCAGACTGTAGGATTACAGGTATGAGGAACCTGGCCTCTGCTCCTATTCCTTTTTGAAAGCAGGCAGATCTGCTTCTGGGACTTATCCAGGGAAAAGTTAAATAAAAATGATCCCCAAAGGAGATCAATTTATGCCACCCCCAGATTTTTAAAATCTGAATATGGTATGAATTGATTCAAAGACATATGCAGAGGATGACAGTGAATCCCTGAGAAACAGTGTGAGGAAGCCTATTGTACCTTCTCCCCAGCTCAGCCCTTGGGCTGCGGCACTGTTGTGTGTCCTGAGGGCAAGAGAGAATGTCAGTGTTCACCTAGGAGTATTGTTTTTATTTGATTTATGAGGTCGTACCCTTAAGGCAGGCCAGGACAACTTTGTTGTCACATAGATAGCCTGTGGCTACAGAAACACCCAGATCTGGGTTCTTGTGTGGCTTCTGCTGACTTGAGAAAGTAGCTGAATCTATATGGGCCTAAAATAGTCTCCTTGTCCACAAAGAGAGGGGTGGTGGCCAGGAAAGTGACATGGAATGAGATATTTATCCAACTCTAAGGAGGGGTGGTTTTTATATTTAAAAACCAGAGTAGATGTCAGGGTGCGGTGACTCTCACCTGTAATTCTAGCACTCTGGGAGGCCTAGGTGGCTGGATTGCTTGAGCTCAGGAGTTCGAGACCAGAATCAGTTTAGAATATTTATAACTTTGCCCCAGTTCTGAACAAGAATAAGACCCCATCTCTACTAAAAAGAGAAAAACTGCTGGACATTGTGGTGGGCACCTGTAGTCCCAGCTACTTGGGAGACTGAGACAAAAAGATCACTTGAGCCCAAGAGTTCGAGGTTGCTGTGAGCTATGAGTGAGATTCTGTCTCAAAAAAAAAGAAAGAAAGAAAAAATTGGAGAATTGGGCAGCACCTGTGGTTCAAGGAGTAGGGCACCAGCCCCATATACCTGAGATGGTGGGTTCAAAGCTGGCCTGACCAAAAACTACAACAACAACAACATCGGAGAAGTGCAGAATAAGCTGACAGTGCAGTTCTTTTATTTTGATTAAATAAATAAGCAAAACAGTGGGGGGGGGGTTGTGTTTTGTTTTTTTTTTCTTTTGAGATAGTCTCACTATGTCACCGTTGGTAGAGTCTCATGGCATCACAGCTCACAGCAACCTCAAACTCTTGGGCTTACATGATTCTCCTGCCTCTACCTCCCAAGTAGCTGGGACTACCGTTGCCCACCACAACCCCCAGCTATTTTTTGGTTGTAGTTGTCATTCTTGTTTGGCGGGCCGGGGCTGGGTTCAAACCTGCCAGCTCTGGTGTGTGGCTGGAGCCCTAGCGCCTGAACTATGGGCACCCAGAGAAACAGTGCATTATAATAAATACCCGGTGCTACTAGCAGTAGGAAGTGGGCTTTCTCAAAAGTGCTCACAGGGGCTTGGTGCCCGTACAGTGGTTACAGCGTCAGCCACATACATGGAGGCTGGTGGGTTGGAACCCAGCCTGGGCCAGCTAAACAACAATGACAGGCAGGCACCTGTAATCCCAGCTACTTGGGAGGCTGAGGCAAGAGAATTGATGAAGCCCAAGACTTTGAGGTTACTATGAGCTATGACACCACAGCACTCTACTGAGGGCAACATAAAGACTCTGTCTCAAAAAAAAAAAAAAAAGTGCTCACAGGGAAAATTAATCCAACCTTTTAGAAAGCCATTTGGAGAGTTTTGTACTGAGAGTTTTTAGAATATTTATAACTTTGCCCCAGAAATTCTATTCCAAGACTCTATGCTATGAAAATCCATTATATGGAAAAATTTCTTTGCAGAAGGATGTTCATGGGAGGCTGTTTGTGTTATTTAAAATGGAATCAGTACAAATGTTTGATAGCAGAGGGAAGTATTTACAAAATGGGAGGATACATTATTAAAAATAACGCTCTGCTGACTGTAGACCATAGAGGATGCTCAGAACTTATTACTTGATAAAGCAGGATCCAAAACTGCATGTACCCAGTAATCCTGTCATTTTTAGGTATGTAGTGGTACATATAAACAAGACTTCAAGGAAGTACAACAGAATGCCATGGTGGTTGTAGTAGGGTCATAATAAAACTTTTGGTTTTGCTTTTTTAACCTTTATTTTTCAAACTCATAATGCTATATTTTCTAATTTTAAAAAAAGTAGTTTTTTTTTTTAAAGGAACCCAAAAGAAAACAGAGGAGTGATTAGTTATGATTCCCAGGTTTTAAGATTCAGACTAGTAGCCGGATCGGGAGTAAGCTGGGCCTGAGACACAAGCGGTGTTAACGAGGCTTCCAGAGCCACCATCACCCACCACCCCTCCCCATTCTCAAAGGCAGCAACGGAGGTCCTGGTGGACCTGGTGCCATTTTCAAAATTTCAGAAGCCACATTGGCACTGCCATGCTGATGTAAATAATGCCTCACCCTGTTTTCAAGCAGAGTTCCTAAGGGGAGAGACACCGGGGAGGAAGAGTCTCTCCCTGACCAGGAGCACCTCTCTGAATAATGCTTACCTGTTCCTTTCATAGCTTTTAGGCACATTGGGTAAAAATCATTCCCCAGCCAGGCACTGATATTTCCACCCTTTCTCCCTGGTGCCTGGAGAAAGAAGGACCTCACAGCAAGGCAGTCATCTGGGACCCCTCCAGGTCACACCCACGCACAGGAAAGCCAAGCAAAGAGGATGGAAACATTTGTCCCGAGTGGGATCCTAGGTAGAAGGGGACTTCCTCTCAGAAGGAGAGGCCATCTGCCGCCTTCTGCAAGACAGAGGCCTCATCTTAGGGCTCTGGGAGGCCAAAGCGGGTGGATTGTCTAAGGTCAGGAGTTTGAGACCAGCCTGAGCAAGAGTGAGACCTTGTCTGTAAAACTAGTCAGGTGTCGTGTGCTTCCAGCTACTTGAGAAGCTGAGGCAAGAGAATCACTGAACCCAAGAATTTGAGGTTGCTGTGAGCTATGACATCGGAGCACTCTACTGAGGGTGGCATAGTGAGACTGCCTCAGAAAAAAGGGCTTCACAGGGCACAGTCTGCTCATCTCCATAAGGCTTCAGGGGCCCTCAAACCTGGCTATGCATCAGAACCACCAGGAAACTTGTCAAAAGTGTCCAGACTAAGCCAGACTCCTTAAGCTTCCAGTTCTAGGTCCTGGGTGGGGACTGGGGGTTTTGGTTTTTTTCTAATCTGGAGGTGATTCTGATGCCTCACAGGCTTGAGAACAGCTGTGTGAAGTTCTCTGAGTGTTCTGATGGGTCAGGTAGGATGTGAGTGGGGAACTTTTAATTTCCTCATTTATTAATGTGAGTGAGCAGCTTTCACCTCAAAGCAGCCAGGTGAACACTCACCTCCGGCTTCCAGGCCTCAGAGGTGCTCTCTGAGGGACCCCATAGTACAATCCCGAGGCTCTGCTCTGTCACCCCCAGCTCATCTCAAATCACTCACAATTCTGGGCCACCTTCCGGGCCACCCTCTCATCAGTCCCTCCAGCTCCCCTGGGGTGTGACTTGGCCTCTGGGTGGGCACTGCCCAACTGAGGCCCCTCCTCCCTGCCCTGATGTCAAGAGACTGGAGGTGTCAGTACTCAGCGGGAGCTTCCGGGTGTGGTGTGTCACTCATCCTTTTTTCTGGCTATCAAAGGTGCAGATAATTAATAAGAAGCTGGATCTTAGCAACGTCCAGTCCAAGTGTGGCTCAAAGGATAATATCAAACACGTCCCAGGAGGCGGCAGTGTGAGTACCTTCACACGTTCCCTGCACCGTGCTGAGGTTTGATTTTTTTTAAGAACTGGCATGAGTACATATACTTGCGAGACATTGCACAGAATAAATCCTTCTCAGGCTCAGGATCTACCTGTGTCCCCAGGCAAATGTAGCCAAGGTTCAAATCCCCACACTGCCTTGTCCCCAGAACCTTCTTCCTGCCCCATGTTCAGGAGGGCTGTCCCCAGCCTACACAGGCCACCTAGGTAGAATGGGGAATGGGCTGGACCCTCCCTCAAGCCCATGTGTGCCCAGGGCTTAATATACACTATGGTCTCCCTCATGCTCAGCCCTGCCCCAGAAGCCCCAAAGCCCACCAGGATTTGGACTGAAGGTGGTGGCATCCTGAGACTGGGCTATCACCTCCTCCCGTGTCACCCAGGCAGGTTCCCACTGAGTTGTCCACAGTGGACAATGGCCTGTTAGTTCTGATGAGTGGACATGAAGGTCTTATTGTCCTGCCCAGGGCCTCGAGTCCACCCTCTGCTGTTGTGTCTCCTCCATGTTGAAGGGAAGAGCCAATTCTGAAGGCTCTCAGCTCATGTTTAAAACTGGCTCCATCCTCTGGCAGAGGCTCCGAAGCAAAGAGCCAAACAGTGTGACGGGTTACTCTGCCTGCAGTTGAGGTTGGACGGAGAAATACAGCTTCCAGCCCTGTTAAATTTGGCTTCCTCAAATGTCCCCGGGGATGGCCTGCAGCCTCAGGGGAGTGGGGAGTGTCCCTGTGAGATCTGGGGCGCGGATCTTCACTTCCCACCTACCCACTTGATGGACTTTAGGGGCTCCCTCATCCTTCTAGCTGGTCCCCATCCACTAGCCGGGCTCAGGTTCACTCCTGTCTCTGACAGCCCTGTGACTCCCCAGCTTTCTTGGTCAGCCCCAGCCATAGGCAAACTTTCAACACCCCAGGGAGCTGCAGATCCTGGAGGTCCCCCCGGGGTCCTAGGTTTCTGAACACAGGTGCAGGGCTGCTGGCAGTGCCCGGTGGCTGCGGCAGCCCCGGGTGCTCTCTCCGCATCCAGCCAGAGGGTTTATTCTTGCAATGTGCTGCTGCCTCCTGCCCGAGCCCTGGGTCCCAGCTTTTGCCTCTGAGCCCCCTGCAGCCTGGAGAATGGAGCGCTTGCCCTGCGGCTGCTGCATGGAGCTTTAATAATGCTTCTTTGCCAGTGTCCGCTGAGTGTCTCCTCTGTCCCCCACACCTTGCTCCTCTGTCCCCACGTGTCTCTCAAGAGAGCAGCAGTGTCTGTCTCCCACCCCACCTGGCCTCCTATGCTTCCTGTGCAGGTTGCCGTTTTCAGCCATTTCAGTTTTGACTCCTGGTTCGCTGGCTTCCTCACCAATGTCAGTGCGGCCAGAGAAAGAAAGACATCCGCTTTCTGGTTTAACTCCTGTCTGGGGGTTGGTGGAAGGTTGTGCCTCTGAGGCTGTGGGGTCTGGTTCCAGGGGCTGCAGATGGCAGGTGCAAGAGAGCCGAGTGGCCCTATCCCTTTGGCAAGGGATAGCCGATGCCCAGAGAGCTGCATTCTCCAGAACACTCAGGGAGTTCCTCAGAGCCTCTGCTGTGTCCTGCACTGTGCTGGCCTATGGGCCGTGACCTGCTAGAGAGCCACGAGATGTCCCAGGAAGGGGTATGGGTGGGGCTCCTCTACTGGAGGCCACTGTTTGTTGGCAGTGGGAGCCTTCCAGGGAAGCTCTTCTCCTCCCTAATGAATAGTTGTCGGGGTCACCTGCACATTCTCCTATTTGATGTGGGGGAGCGCTGGATCTGCCCCACTCTCAGTCTGGAGGTGACATCCTAGCAGGTAGGCCCTGCCTCATTGGACCCCATGCCTCCTGACTGGGCTCAGGCTCCTCTGCAAGGCTGCTGGCCCCCTCCTGAGTTCTGAACCACCTGGCTCCCACCTTTATCCATTTTTTCCCCAGCAGCCCTACCTTGGCCTTCCTTACCAGTGACCTCGCCCGGGCCAGAGGGAAGAGGCGGTGATGCCTCTGTCCCTCTGGCACTTCCTACTCCTCCCAGCCCAGCATAGCCCAGCCCTTGCCCTCCTGCAGGCGCAGGTAATCATATCCCATGGGCCAGCCCAGCTGTCAACTCTCCATCGATAAGCTAACACCAAGGTGACTTTAAAATAATTAGGAATTGGGTGGCGCCTGTGGCTCAAAGGAGTAAGGTGCCAGCCCCATATGCCAGAGGTGGTAGGTTCAAACCCAGCCCCAGCCAAAAAAAAAAAAAAAAAAAAAAAAATTAGGAATTTTTCCAGTTCAGACCTAATCAGAAGACTTTCTTTTTTTCTGTGGCCTTGATAAACCCCTCCTGAGACTCAAGGCCATCTCCTGGATGACTCCAGGCCAAGAAGCCAACTGGCCTCCACCCATGAGGTCCCTGCAGAGGCCCCATGGTGACCCAGGCCCCTTACAGCCATGGCTTTGTGGAGACTTGCCTAAAGGAGACCCAGCTGCCTCTGTGGTGTCCCAAGGGGTGCACCTTTAGGGGAACACGCAGCTCAGGGGCCGTCATTCCTGGAGCCGTTGAGCCCTAGAGCCCACCAGCCTCCCTGCGTGTGTCACGTTTGCCCAAGCTGCTGAGACACTGTTGGTGTCTGCTGTGCTGGCCGCCCGGCCTGGGTGGGGCTTTGCTCCTTGGGTAAAGACTGAAACGTCCAGGATGCCACGTGCACAGGTGCCAGCTGGCTCTTCCTCCGAGTCACCGAACTGCTCTGCGTCCTACCTGGTGACCTGTCATTGCTCTGGTGGGGGTACAGGGATCTGTGAAAGCTTCTCTGTTACCAAGCCCCCCTGTCAATCCTCACACATCCCTCTCCTCCCTAGACGACACAACTCTTTCTTTTCCACAGAGATTTTTCAAATGCTGTGTACGGTAATCACATTGACCGCTTCTTCCTGTGTGTCTGAGTGTGATCTGTCAATTTCATGCCAGGAAAGGGAGTGACTTCTTTACACTTAAGTGTTTGCTAAACAAATGGCTTGGGCCCTGCACAATGACAAAGTGCCCCTGTTTTCTCCTGAAAGGGTTTTGTTCTGCAGGGATTGAAGACACTCCAATCCCACAGTTATTTTGTGAAGACCCAGCTCCCTTGAGACAGGGTTGGCAGAAATTCAGGACCACATTTTTCCACCCTGACGAGGGTGTGTTTCTCATGGCAGACAGGAACCACTGTCCAAGCAGGGCCTGGGCTTACACAGCTGTTTTTCATTGTGTTACACCCATAATAAAATAATCCCATTTTGTTCTCTTTGTCTCTCCATCTGCCTCTCTCTCTCTCTTTTATCCTCTTTCACCTCCAGGTGCAAATAGTCTACAAACCAGTTGACCTGAGCAAGGTGACTTCCAAGTGTGGCTCATTAGGCAACATTCACCATAAACCAGGTAGTCCTTGTGGGAGGCAAGGGTTGGGACAGAAAGGTGCTGGGGGGAGGGTGGCAGAGGACAGGACTGTCCAGGCAGTGCCTGCTGAGGTGACCGGGAGAGGTTTGTCAGGTGGACCATCAAGGACAGGTTGAGTATGGACCTTGCTGGAGACTGGGATGGGGAGTGTGGCCACCTTGGCTCACTCTCAAGTAGGACCATGCTAGCCAAGATGAGATGAGAGAGGCCTCGTTCTAACCCCTAACTCATGGCTCTCCAAGTGGGCCCTGAAGGCCTGCTATGTGGATGTCCTGACTTGGTCCCCAGCCATCATAAGGGACACTTCATCAGCTCTATCAGCTACATCCTGGAGCCCCTGGGCTACTGCTGTCCTCTGCTGTGACTATGTCTAAACAGAAAATAACGTTCTTGGGTCGGCGCCTGTGGCTCAAGCGGCTAAGGTGCCAGCCACATACCACCTAAGGTGGCGGGTTCGAATCCAGCCCAAACCTAAGGTGGCAGGTTCGAATCCAGTCCGCCAAACAACAATGACAGCTGCAACCAAAAAATAGCCAGGCGTTGTGGCGGGTGCCTGTGGTCCCAGCTGCTTGGGAGGCGGAGGCAGGAGACTCGCTTGAGCCCAGGAGTTGGAGGCTGCTGTGAGCTGTGATGCCACGGCACTCTGCCTAGGGGGA
>CAUYQV010140904.1:0-19565 GCA_963574575.1 Galagoides demidoff
AGTTTTAAAACATTCTGGTTCTACTCTTAGAAAGTTTCACTTGTACCCCTGTAAGATATATCTCAAAAATGGTCCCTCCAATCCCCCTCCCTCCACCCATTCCCCCACCCTTCTCCCTCCCCCCTCTCCACCCAAAATACATTTCTTATCCTTTTAATCTCATCATGCATGGTAGTTGCTTTGCCATTAATTATTTCTTCTAAGTGTTAATATTTCTACTATGGTATAAAAATTGAATCCCTGAACTTACTGGAAGTAAGAAGTTGGGCTCTGGAGCTAAATTTCTGAGTTTGAATCTTATATAACTTTGTGTGTCTTAATTTTATTATCTATCTGCACAGTCTTTTCAAAGTAAACAATTGAAAAGTCGAACAAGTAAGACTCAGGGCCATGGTAGAGAAACTGTTAGAGGAAGAACTCTAGAGATGAGCAAGGAGAGACAGACAGAAGTCCTATTGGAGAGCGCTGAGTAGATTTACCTAAGGACAAGAGACCAAAAACAAAAGTGAGACTAAGAAATAATGAAATATAAATGTTAACTCTCCAGTGATGCAGGAATTGATCACAAAAGTGTAAAAAGAGATGTGGGAAGAAAATTGGAGGTAGTGTAAGTTTGTAGATTCCCACATCTGTAAATGGCTAAGAGTCAAAGTACGTGATTTAAAGCTGATAAATCAGTTAATGGAATAGATTTATAAGCATAGTTAGCAGTACAAAGGTAAACACTGAGGAAGGATACTTTTGACTGTAATTGTGTAGTTCAAGAGGGGCATGGAGATTACACAAGCTAACGTCATTAGTGCTAACATTAGAGAGTCAGTAGTTACTGTGTGAAGGAGTAGGGAATTAATGGTACTAGATAAAGTTATTTAAAATTATGAAGATAGCCAGAAACACATATTAGAATAAAAATGGAAATCATCCTACTTATTGGGAAAATGATAACTACATAAAAGAGAAAACTGACAATAGCAGAAGACTTTTTACAAAATTATGATACCAAACATAGCAAAATAGGTGAAGCTAAGACTAAACCTATCTGTCATATGGATGCCTGTACTATTTGTTTGTTTGTTTGTTTGTTTGTTTGTTTCTTTTTTTGAGACAGGGTCTTGCCCTGCTGCTCAGGCTAGAGTACAGTGGTGTGATAATAGCTCACTCAAACTCGGCTTAAGCCATCCTCCTGCCTCAGCCTCCCAGGTAGCTGGGACTAGAGGTGCACACCATCATACCCAGCTGATTTTTGAAAAGTAAATTTATTTCAGATTAATGTGAGGGTCAAAATATTTGATTTTGTTAGGTGGAGACCCTCTTGTGGGTATGTCCCCCACAGACAAGGTGTGCCAAACACTCCCACCCCATGCCCATTAAGTGAGAGTACCCCACCCCTCTCCCCCCATTACCTCTCTCACCAGCTGATTTTTCTATTTTTTGTAGAGACAGGGTCTTGTTCATGCTCAGACTTGCATCGGTACATTTTAAATGATCTTGGCTAACCTATTGGAAAGATTGTCAAATTGGATCATCAAGCTAAATCTGGGTTTTCGGCTGTATTCAGGACAGCTTAGTGAAAACAAAGTAGTTCAGAAGTTGAAAAGGGCAAAAGTTTACATGTAAAGGCAAATAAAAGGTGAAATTCAGGCCAAAAGCCATTATTTGGAACAAAGAAGGATATTTCATAAAGTTAAAATGTATATTTGGCAGTGAGTGTTTAACATTATGAATATGCACTAAATAACTATGTATTAACAAAATAACTTTCATAAAGCAGAAGATTCAGTAGATGCTCGGAAGAATATGCACAAATGTATTTGTAGTTGGTGACTTAATTTACTTCCTGGTCCCCTGGTCCTTAGAGCAAGTGGATGTAGAAAGCCTAAACAATTAAATGGGTAAAGATTTTTTTTTTTTTTTTGAGACGGAGCCTCAAGCTATCCCCCCATGGCATCACAGCTCATAGCAACCTCCAACTCCTGGGCTCAAGCGAGTCTCCTGCCTCCGCCTCCCAAGTAGCTGGGACCATAGGCGGCTGCCACAACGCCCGGCCATTTTTTGGTTGCAGCCATCATTGTTGTTTGGCGGGCCCGGGTTGGGGATTTGAACCCGCCACCTTAGGTGTATGTGGCTGGCGCCTTAGCCGATTGAGCCACAGGCGCCGAGCCAAATCGGTAAAGATTTGATGAATATGAATTGAACTCTGAACCCTGAAAACAGCACCCCTTCTTAAGTTCACAGACTAACTATATATATGTTATATATATGTGGGTATATATACATATATATATATATACACACACACACACTATATACATATACACACTATATATATATATGTGGGTAGGTAGGGAGAAATTAATGGGTAGAGCATGGTGGATTTTAGGACAGTGATAGATGTATGCCATACACATTTGCCAGAACCCGTAGAAGGTACTACACAAAGAATATTGAAACCTAATGTAAACTGTGGAGCTTGAGTGATAATATTTTGATGCTGGTTTGAGGATTAAAACAAATATACCTCAGGAGAGGCAATGTGGGGAGGAATGTAGCAACTCTGGGCTTTTTGTACAACTTTTCTGTGAACCTAAAAATAGGTTCTAAAAAATAAAGTTTGTACTTAAAAAAAAATCAAAATCCTATGAAAGGTTAAAAAATACATGCATCATAAGAGTCAAAAAATGAAGTCTGTCAACCTAATAGAAAAATGGACAAGTGATACGAATAAACAGTAAAGGTGACAGAAGAGGAAATATGGGTGAGCCATGATTGTATTAAAAGATGTTGGCTTGGCACCCATAGATCAGTGGTTAGGGCGCTGGACACATACACCAGGGCTGGTGGGTTCAAACCTGGCCCTGGCCTGCTAACCAACAGTGACAACAACAAAAACAAAAAAATAGCCTGTGGCAGGCGCCTGTAGTCCCAGCTACTTGGAAGGCTGAGTCAAGAGAATCACTTAAGCCCAGGAGTTTGAGGTTGCCGTGAGCTGTGATGCTACAACACTCTACCGAGGGTGACAAAGTGAGACTTTGTCTCAAAAAAAAAAAAGGTGCTCTGTATCATTTATAGTGTAACTACACCGAGCTAACTTTTTGACAGTGTGACAGTGCACTCTGGTAAGGCTGTAGGACAGCAGGTAACCATGTCATTCTTGGGAACGTAGAAAAGTACAGTTGCCATTTATTTCAGCATTATTTGTAAGAATAGCAAAAACCCAGCTTTGTTGTCTATTAATATCAGAGTAGGTAATTAAATTATGGTACTCCAATTACAATGGAGTACCATGCCATGTGAATATATTTATGTAAAAATAATAAACATTTAAAAATATTTATGGCACAGTATTTCCTGAATTTTTCTATCAAAGTAACTTTAGTGACAGAGAGAATACATGATCAAGTAGTATGTCAAATTGTAGCTTGAAGTGATGAGTCTTCTAAAAAATTTCTGCTTTATCTTTAAAATCTGTGGGCTTTCTATATTCATCTCTGTAGTAGGTATTTAAGTTAAATTTCTCTTACCATTGACCCTACTCCAGGAAGATGCACTTTATTTACCAGGTTGCTACCTTTCCCCTGGTACCCATCCTTGTTTTGAGAAGCACATGTGTAGCAAAGTTAATTTCTCAGCTCCTACCTTGTATTGTTTTCCTGGAGTATTTTTCTAGACTGATTCTTCAACTAAGGGACTGTAATCTGTAGACAATTACAGTAGATCAGTATTTGTCTCAAAATAAGATTTGTCTTCTTTATAGTGTTGATCATTTCTGATAAATGACACTTTAGCCAATTTGGCTTACTAGCACTTGGGCATTACTAATGTAGTGGTTTGTCTAGGATGTTTTTATGTAGGAAAAGTCTCTGTGCTTTATGTATGTTACATATTCAGTATATGGAGTAAAATATTCTCTTTAGCAGGATGAAGTTAAAGGAGGTAGATCGTACGGCCATGCAGGCCTGGAGCCCTGCCCAGAATCACCCCATTTACCTCGCTACAGGTAAGTCCAGAAGACAGAGGGTAGTAGGAGCACCGAACTTCTTCTCTTCTATAGCTGGCTCGTGCATACTTGTCTTTTAAGGTTCAGTCCAAGCTTTATCTTTTTTGGAAAGCCTCTGTTCTCTGGCAGAGTACCTCCTTTCTGTCAGCTGAGTTCAGTGACCTTCCTCTGGTGTTCCCATAGCACCTTGAACATCAGAGCACTGATCATGTGTTACGTATAAAGTATCTTCTCTCATCCACAGAGATTGTGTCTTTTTTTTGAGACAGAGTCTTACTATGTCACCCTTGGTAGAGTGCCGTGGCCTCACAGCAACCTCAAACTCTTGGGTTAAAGTGATTCTCTTGCCTCACCCTCCCAAGTAGCTGGGACTACAGGTGCCTGCCATAGTGCCCGGCTATTTTTTGGTTGCAGTTATCATTATTATTTAGTAGGCCCAGGCCAGGCTCGAACCCACCAGCTTCAGTGTATGTGGCTGGTGCCCTACTCACTGAGCTGTGGGCGCTGAGCCAGGGATTGTGTCTTACTGTTATTCCTCTCATGTTAAGCACAAAGATGACATGTAAAAACCAGTTAATATCAATTTAAATGAATGAAGAGCAATTTCGATGTTAGCATTTTTATATAAAAAGAGATAGAATTATATCATGTATGACTATAAGCAGATATAATAAATCATGGGACTGTTTTTACAGAGTACCTTTAAAATATCTACAGGCTTAAAAATATTATCTGCACTACCCACTCTTACCAACATCATCTCTAGCCCTTTGCCAGAATCTCATTGCTATAGTGGCTTACGCATCTGCTCAGTGGCATATGTGCTGAGATCCCGGGCACCAGTGCAGCATTCATGACCCAGATAATTGAAAAACATGCTTTTAATTTCTGTTTTGTATGGTTTTCTCTGAGTCCTTTATTTTTGCCTGTGCAGTTAACTATTAAATGTATTTTGTATAGGAACATCTGCCCAGCAATTGGATGCAACATTTAGTACCAATGCTTCCCTTGAGATATTTGAATTAGATCTTTCCGATCCATCCTTGGATATGAAGTCTTGTGCAACTTTTTCTTCTTCTCACAGGTATGAGTTTCAGCCTTAAAATCACAAGACTATATAATTGTATGTTGTGGTTGATGCTAGTTTGTCTATATTTACGCCAGTTTTAGAAACAAGATACCATCGGTGACATGAAATATTCTGTGACAAAGTATATGAGTGAATTTTTATGGAAGTAGAAGAAGTATTTACATATTCCATTGTCATTTTTATTGCTGACTGTTACGTGTAAGTTGGAAGGAGAGGCTTTAGTATGTAGAGTTTCTAATATTTTCTAGAAAATACTAGAAAAGAAAAGATCTTTTTCCTACCTTCTTTATTGTAACTGTTTATTAAAAAAGATAGGTATGACTAGAAAAAGGAGTGTTTTTTTTTTTTCTTGAGACAGAGCCTCAAGCTGTCCCCCTGGGTAGAGTGCTGGGGCATCACAGCTCACAGCAGCTTCCAACTCCTGGGCTCAAATGAGTCTCCTGCCTCTGCCTTCCAAGTAGCTGGGACCACAGGCACCCGCCACAATGCCTGGCTATTTTTTTTTGGTTGCAGCCATCATTGTTGTTTGGCGGGCCTGGGCTGGATTCCAACCTGCCACCTTAGGTGTATGTGGCTGGCGCCTTAGCCACTTGAGCCACAGGCGCTGAGCCAAAAAGGGAGTAGTTTTATTAATATACGAATAGGATTGGCTCTGAATGGTAAGTTATTTTTATTTTCTTTGCACGTACCTATATTTAGAAAATATTTCACAGAGAATCTTGTTGACAGGATTTCTGATACACTAGTTGTTTGGATCACTCTTTCAAATACTTAAGCCTTATTGTAATGCAGAGAAAGGATGCTTTCATTTAAGTAACAACATAAGCTTTATTGCCTCAAAATCCTAGCAGATATTGAAGAGATTATATCTTAACTGATAGACTACAGCTCAAATCATGGAATTTCATGGGACCCCTTATATTCTTCAAAGTCATCACCCTGTGATGGGAACCTAGATACCTTTTGTCGAGACCAGGTTTTTACTCACCACCACCTGTTTTATCATACACTTGCCTGCAGCCTTCATATTTCGTCTCCATCCAGATTACAGACTATAGTTCTCCACCAGAAGGGGTACTTGTAATAGACATAATTTTGATGTCACTTTTCTATTCTCAGAGGACATTATTTTCCTTAGAAAAATTTCAGATGACTCTTTTCACACCTTTACTATTTAATAGGCCACTTGTTAGTGACTACTTTTATCATCAAATAAAGAGTTTATTTTTCAAGGGAAGTGGTTCATTAAGTCTGTTTTACAGATGAACCAGTGCAATTCAGGAAGGTTAACTTATCCAGAATCTCACAGTTTCTATATAGAAAAATTGTTCTTAAGCCCATATCTTTTGATATACCACTCAAGTATACTTTGTTATGCTGCCTTACCTGTACAGGAGTTTTCACTCTTTAGGGATTATAAAGCCTAATATACAGAAATGAGTATAAATGAAAAATAAATTACTATTTCACCAAAGTCATCACAGTTACCAGGAGTATGTTTTTGGAGTATTTATGAAATATAAACAACTAAGTGTATAATTTCAATTTTTTTTTCTATATTTATTTGACTTCAAGAATGAGTTATTTTACTCATTTTTTCCTAAAGGTACCACAAGTTAATTTGGGGGCCTTATAAGATGGATTCCAAAGGAGATGTCTCTGGAGTTCTGATTGCAGGTGGTGAAAATGGAAACATTATTCTTTATGATCCTTCTAAAATTATAGCTGGCGACAAGGAAGTTGTGATTGCCCAGAATGATAAGCACACTGGCCCTGTGAGAGCCTTGGATGTGAACATTTTCCAGGTTAGACTTTGACATTTGCTTATAATTCTTAAAATACGTACTGCTCCTTTGAAATAAATATATGAATCTACTACGTTTCAGTCTTGGGACTGAAAGCTGAGAATGAACGCCTGTGTAAGTTGATGAAGAATAGTGGGTTAGAGTTGAGAGCAGGGTGAATAATACTAATTCAATGGGGGGAATGAGGCTAATAGGTTTAATTCCAGAAGTCTAGAGGTGTTATGCCAGCAGATTGAGCCCCATAGGTTGGAGACTTTGCCTTTTAAAAGTTTGTGCCAGATCAGCATTAGGCTGGTATTGTTGTGTCTGGGTTAAGTCACTGTTTTATTAATTGAAAAATTTTGTATTTACAGCAATGATTACTACTATGAAATAATTAAAAATTACACAAATGTAATGCAAATTTAACAGATAGGCCATTAAGATTCTTTCTACCATTGCCTTCACAAACAGTACTGAAAATTAACTATATAAATTCATAGGTTAATAAAAATGTTGAGTTAGTAGGATACTAGATTATAACAATCAAAAAATGAATATTAAGAAAGATACATAGTTCTGTTTCTTATAAATAGATACTTAGGGTATAGAAATACAGAAAACCAAACTTCTTCATCTCTATAGTTGGTAGTATCTGTTCTTGAGATTAGCAAGTTAATCCTTTGTTAATTGTATTAAGCAGCTGCTGATTTTTGGTAAAAAGTGTTTTCTATTACCTACTACCATAGAATTCCTGTTTTCTTAGTTACATGCCTGTGGATTAGAAAAGAATTTATAAGAGTGAATAGTAAAGGATGAAGGTCAATATCATGAAGCCTATTATTTACGTACTTTATACCTACTTACATCACAGTTTCAGGGTCTTTTTGACCCTAAAGGTATGCAACAGAGATACCGTAGAAGAATTGTAACACAGAAAAAGATTGAGTGAACTAGAGATGGTGAAAATTTGAAGAGATTTTACTGCAGTGATTACTACATTGGTCTAGCTCTGGAAGCTGGCCTTGAGGTATCTTCATGAAGATGCCATAGTTTTAGGATCCAGCGATAACTGGGGACCTTTTGTTGTCTCTCACAGTTAATTCTCCTCCCAGGGATGAAAGCTACAAACATAATCTCCACATGGTAGCATGATTGAATGTTTTAAGAATTTATCCATGTAATTTATTTTTTTTTGTAATATCCTGCATTAAAATTAATTTTGTTGTCAGTGGACGTATTTCTTTTTTGTTATGTCAAATTTTACAGTATGTTTTTCTAAAAACTACTTAATCTTTGGTGAAGATTATTATGCACAATTATTTGGGAATTAATGCATTGTGTTTTGCTTTTTTAATTAAATAGAAAAATTATATGCGCTAAGTCTAACATCTTTTTATCTCTGAGTTGAATTATTCTGAGTTCTCTTCATTATTCATAAGTGCTATTTAGTTATTATTTCTTACTGCAGACTAATCTGGTAGCATCTGGTGCTAATGAATCTGAAATCTACATTTGGGATTTAAACAATTTTGCAACTCCAATGACACCAGGAGCCAAAACACAGGTATTGTATTAATTTTGATCAATATAATCAAAGAACCAAAAGCAATTCTTCTAGACTTATTTCAATTTTAAGTTTTTTCACTCAAAACATCATATGTTTGAAATCAGGTTTAGATGTAATTGATTTTTCTTCAGTATAGTGAAGTATTGGTAAATATGTTTCTTCAGAGTTATCAGTGAATCCCTTAATAGTAAATATTTATTCAGAACCTGCCACTTGCTAAACACTTCATTTTACTAAGCATATAGTAATAAACAAAATGGATGAAAATCCTTAATAATTTTCTTAGATATAGTATAATTTACTTTTGTTCTCTGGGTGATAGCTTCTTTGTATTTTGATAACATGCGACATCTTAAAACAACAAAAACTCAACCCCTTTTCCTATGTATTTCTGGTAAATTGGGTAGAAAACAGTCTTCCTCTGTCCTCCTTTGAGTTAGTTTATGTTGATAGGCCTCCAGTTTGAGTAACCCTTGTAACTGGCCCTAACATTTTGCCAGTCTGGGACATGTGTGTCACATACTCACCACCTCTCCTTTGTGGTCCACGATTTCCTTGTGGCAGTTGCAAACTAAAGAAATACTGCTTGATTTATAGCAGGAGCACAGTAAGTGCTTGTTGCATGAGACAGTATTAAGATAAAACAGCAGTCCCCATCCTTGTTGGCACTGGAGGCTGGTTTCATGGAAGATAGTTTTTCCATAGCTGTGGGTGGTGTGTGTGTATTAGTTTCTCATAAGGAGCATGCAACCTAGATCCCTTGCATGCGGGTTTAGTAGGGTTCATGCTTCTGTGAGAATCTAATGCCGCCCTGATCTGACAGGAAGGGATGCTTAGGCAGTGATGCAAGCGTGGGGGAGGCTGTGAATATAGCTGAAGCTTCGCTTGTTTGCCCAGTGCTCACCCGTTGTGCAGCCCAGTTCTGAAAAGGCCATGGCCAGAGGGTTGGAATCTGTGGAGATAAAATACTTGAAGTGGTACATACCTGTACTTTAAACTGTTTCATTGTACATGTTGAGAATGTAGGAATATAAAGCAAATATGTAGAATAAATGGATCAGATCTTTTAAGTAATTCATTCTTTAATATGGAAGATTAGATTATAATTTGGTTGTAACAGAGCAATGGCTTTTAATCATTTATTCCTTGTAGCCCCCAGAAGATATCAGCTGCATTGCGTGGAACAGACAAGTTCAACATATTTTAGCATCAGCCAGTCCCAGTGGCCGGGCCACTGTATGGGATCTTAGAAAAAATGAACCGATCATCAAAGTCAGCGATCATAGTAACAGAGTAAGTAAATGATTGATTTGGGGTGAGCATGTTGTATTTCTGCTATATGCAGTCCTACATTGTTCGTCAGGGTTGGCAACAAATCAAATTTCTGTCAAGTCAAATCCTGTCTTCCTTAATCATTCATGTTGGAATGAATGCTTTTTCACCCTTAAGAAAAATAAGAAAATTATTTTTTCCAATAAACCATATTAGATGCTATTAATGATGAAGAAAGATTGAGTAATCAAAAGGCTTATTCAATGATATACTGGTTGTTTTGCCTTGCTAGCTATTTTAAAATAGTACAGGAACTTTTTTATTCATCTTTAGCTTTTCTCTGAATATACAAGTTGTTCTTGCTGGGAAAGTTATGACTGTGAACTTATAATTTCTAATCTCCTGGTCATCTCTTCTTCTGATTAGGACTGTTAAAGTAACCTAATATCTTTCTCCCTTGCCCAGTAGACACTGCTATAGAGCACATTAAATTCTCAACTACAGATTTCTTAAGTTTTTTTTGTTACTGGGTGGTATAAAATAATTTCAATCCAAGAGCCTTATTTTTAATTACCTTGGATAGTTTGAAATTTTCTAAAACAAGTTTGTCTAAAGTCATGGAATAAGTATGTAATTTTAAAATAATGGTAACAACTAAAAACTACTAAGAATATTTGTTCAGAGCATTGTTTTTCAAATGAATTGAAAGTTTTAAAACAAAATTCAGTGAAATAAAGCACACAGTAAGCATTTTAGTTATCTTTTGGAACATTGAATAGGATCTGAACTTCTAGGTAATTAAACCTATATGAAGATTTTAAATGGTAATTTTCTTATTTTGCCTTGATTTTTCTGATAAAATAGAGGAAAAGAGTGGGAGTTTCTGTTACTCAAATCTTTTATCTATTTAGTTTTATTTTTCTGAAAGTATTATATTTTATACTTGATCTTAGCCAAAAAGGCTGAGAAATGATGAAAGTATTATATTTTAAATAATGGGCTCGGGTACCTGTGGCTCAAGTGGTTAAGGCGCCAGCCACGTACACCTGAGCTGGCGGGTTCGAATCCAGCCTGGGCCCTCCAAACAACAATGATGGCTGCAACAAAAAATAGCCAGGCATTGTGGTGGGCACCTGTAGTCCCAGCAATGTGGGAGGCAGAGGCAGGAGAATCGCTTGAACCCAGGAGTTGGAGGTTGCTGTGAGCTGTGATGTTATGGCACTCTACCCAGGGTGACAGCTCGAGGCTCTGTCTCAAAAAAAAAAAAAATGTATAAAACTTTTTCTGTAGTTAAAATTTTGACAGTAAAACTCGTTTTTGGTGTGGAATTCTTCTGGACCAGAATGTTTTTGTGTATATCAAGTAGCAGGAAGAATTGAAAACATTCAAACATTTTACTTTTAAGATAACTGCTTTAGTCCAGCACAGTGGCTCATGCCTCTAATCCTAGCACTTTGGGAGGCCAAGGCATGAGGATGACTAGAGGCCAGGAGTTCAAGACCAGCCTGAGCACCACAGCAAAATCCCTGCATCTATAAAAAATGGAAAAATTAGCTAAGCATGGTGGCACATGCCTGGCCTGGAGTTACATGGGAGGCTGAGATAGGAGGATGGCTTAAACCCAGGAGTTGAGCTATGGTGATGCCACTGCACTCTGTCCCAGGCAATAGAATGAAGTCCCGTCTCAACAATTTTTTTAAAATTCTACTTTTTAAGACTGTTTAGTAGAATTTAGTAGTCTTACACATTTTATTTTAAAATAAACTTAGGCTCGGCACCTGTGGCTCAAGTGGCTAAGGCGCCAGCCACATACACCTGAGCTGGCGGGTTCGAATCCAGCCTGGGCCCGCCAAACAACAATGACAGCTGCAGCCAAAAAATAGCTGGGTGTTATGGCGGGTGCCTGTGGTCCCAGCTACTTGGGAGGCTGAGGCAGGAGACTCGCTTGAGCCCAGGAGTTGGAGGTTGCTGTGAGCTGTGATGCTACGGTATTCTACCCAGGGCAATAGCTTGAGGCTCTGTCTTTAAATAAATAAATAAATAAATAAAATAAAATACAATAAACTTAGCCTGAAATGATTTTTTTTAGTGCATTTGTTTCAAAAAAGGCATAGTCCTCATTTTAGCGTTTTGTAAAGTAATTGGGTTGATAAATGTAAGCCTTCACTATCTGCAGATGCATTGCTCTGGGTTGGCGTGGCACCCTGATGTTGCTACTCAGATGGTCCTTGCCTCGGAGGATGACAGGTTACCAGTGATCCAGATGTGGGATCTTCGATTCGCCTCATCTCCGCTTCGTGTCCTTGAAAACCATGCCAGGTATGATACTACTGTCCCAAGAAACTTAATTATTTTCTAACATGTATTTATTTGCTTTTGAATTTGGGAATGTACTTTATCTTATAAATGGTTTGTTTTTATTGTAAGTGTAGTCATTGATTTTCTACCCCCAAAATGGTTGCCAAATCTAAGCATAACAAAATGAAAATGTGTTAGAGGATTTTCTACTACTTACTTCAAATGATTAATAGATCAAAATTCTAGTATACCACAACACTTTGGGACAACCTTGAAACTTTTTATACATTTTGATCTTTGTTAGGATCATTGTACTTCCAAAGATGACTCTTCCATAATATTTGATGTCAAGCAACAATTTAAAAGTTTTATTTCTAAGCTTTTTTTTTATTTCTAAGTTTTTATTGTAATTTAAAGGCAGACATTTTTGATAAATTAGATAATTTATTCTGCTTTCATTTTTTTTTTTTTTGAGGCAAAGTCTTACTATGCCACCCTCTGTAGAGTGCTGTAGCATCACAGCTCACGGCAACCTCAAACTCTTGGGCTTAAGCGATTCTCTTGCCTCAACCTCCCAAGTAGCTGGGACTGCAAGTGCCCCCCATAACGCCTGGCTATGCTTTCAAATTTAATAAATATGTGGGTGCTCTTAAATGATGTAGGTATTTTCTTGTGTTAGTCTTAGTATTGTTAAATTTAATGACTAATTTGGCAAATTTCCTGTCATTGATATTCAGATACCCAGAGTGTTTATGTATATTTGTTCAATGTTTTTAAACAAGGAACATCCTTTTAATGGTATAGGCAATCCCTGGGTTATGATTATATAGGTTAGTTCTTAAGTTGAATTTGTATGTAAGTTGGAACAGGTACATTTACCTATTACCTGTAATAGTCTCTGTTCATAAGTGCAAGTCATATATCAATTGATGTTTGTAACTTGGGGACTGCCTGTATAGTACTTCCTAAGTACTTTTGGGCTTATTTTTTCAATCTTGTTCAGGGATATATAGACTAAAGTGTTACATCCCTTTTTCTTGTGGGTTTGCACACAAGGGAGTCTTTTTCTTTTTTGAGACTGACTCTCTTTTGCCAGGACAGGACTGGAAAGCCTTGGCATCAGCCTAGCTCAACATCAACCTCTAACTCCTAGGTTCCGATGATCTTCCTGTCTAAACCTCCTGAGAAGCTGGGACTACAGGCACCTACCATAACGTCTGGCTAATTTTTCTGTTTTTAGTAGGGATGAGGTTCTTGAAAGATCAACTCTTGCTTAGGATGGTCTCAAATTCCTGAATCAAAGGATCCTCCCAACTCTACCTCCCAGAGTGCTAGGATTATAGGCATAAGCCACCGAGCCTGGCCAAGGGAGTCTTAATAAGAGTCTTTATTCATTCAGCAAATACTTTACTAGGATTCAGTAACAAAACAGACAAAAATCCCTGCCCGTAGGGAGCTTTGAGATGGCAGCTAATAGTTAATAGTGTAAATACTGTTACTATCCCATTTTACAGATTGGAAATTGAAGCTCAGCAAGGGTTAAACTTGCCCAAGGTCATATAACTAGTTAAGTGCTGGCAAACAATATGATCCCAGGGTCCATTTTCCTAATACTATACCAAGTTTAGGAGTGGTCGTAATTTTTCAAGATAACCATGCTGTGGGCCAGGACCAAGTCAACCTCTCTAGTTCTCAGTTTCCCTCCTGTGATAAATGAAAAATTGAATTATGTGATCTCTAAGTTGCCCTCTAACTCTGCAATTCTGTGATTTTTGAAAAAATATTTTTGATAAATTAGAATGTAAATGTTCTCTAAGATGTCATATGAACTAGATTTCTTAAAAAAGCATTCTTTGACATGCCTAGAAATTTTTGGCATGCATGTTTGGATTCTGAAGGGGGGAGGGAATTATAAAGTACGTTATTTATGCAGTTGGGGAAATTTGAATGTGGACTACATATTAAGAACATTATTGCATATAAATGATAAATATTTTGAGTATTGAACTGTATTATGTAGTAGTTACATAGAAAAATGTTCTTATCCAGCAAATAAGTAAGTGTAGGGGTGATGTGTCATGATACCTGCAGTTAAGCCTCAAATAGTTGTTATATCTAAATTGTCCCAGTAGGAGTGAGCATGGGTCTGGGTGTGCCCTGCAGTGGAATGGCATCCTGTCTAGGGCTGGTTCTCACTCTGCTCTCTGAGCTACCAGGATAGTCTCCAGCCACCAACAACCATGAATGGGAATAAGCTGGATGGAAAAATGAATGAATGAGTCCAGCTTATTGTAAAATAAAGATTTGTAACATACACAATGATGATACAAGTGCATAACAATAAACAGTGTTGTATAAAATGTCTCCATGAGCCTGCCATGTTGGTTATTTTTGAACCATGTGATGGTTGGAGGTGCATCTTACCATTTAGACTTTGCAAACATTTATTCCCTGATGTAATTCACCGCCACTAAAGGCTAGCATTATACATTAGATAAATAATTCTCTTACTTGTTTTTATTAACCTTTCAGAAGTATTTACATAATTCACATTTATTTCAGTGCTTAATATCACAATTTGGGGTCTTTATTTAGAAGTTTGGTGATGTTTTTGTGGTCAGAAGTATGCTTTAAGAACTTAGTTGTTCTTTTATAGCAGTTAGCCTATGGTGAATGGTTTCAATATGTGTTGTTTGTGCTTAAAGTTATAGTTTCAAAGAACTTGTCAGTGGCATTAAGTAAAGATTTCCTACCTATCCATAAGTAAAATATTTAATTTACATGTCTCATTGAGATATATATATATGCACATAATCTCTCTGTAATTTTTTTTTCTTTTGAGACACAGTCTCACTATGTTGCCCTCAGTAGAGTGCTGTGGCATCTCAGCTTGCAGAGTGCTGTGGCATCTCAGCTTGCAGCAACCTCCAACTCTTGGGCTTAAGCAATTCTCTTACCTCACCCTCCCAAGTAGTTGGAACTACAGGCACCTGCCACAATGCCTGGCTATTTTTTGGTTGTAGTTATTGTTGTTTGGCAAGCCTGAGCTGGGTTCAAACCTGCCAGCTCTGGCGTATGTGGCTGGCAACCTAGCCGCTGAGCTATAGGTGCTGAGCCAATCTTTGTATAATTTTTATACAAGTAGGATAATTTATGCATGTAGTTAGATAAGAATTTTTCATTAATCATGAATACTATATAATAGTAAGAAGTGGATTTCTACAATATAATTTTTATCTATATACTTTTCACCAAAATATGATCTGTAATTTATTATTCTGTGGTGTTGGGCATTTAAAAAAATTTTTTTTGCTATCATAAACTGTATACATTGAACATCTATGTCTTTGTAATGATAAAAGATTATCCACATTAGTAAATTGCTTTCTAGAAATATTGTATTAAATAACATGTCAGTCAAGAGTGTATGTCCAAAGCTTAGATAGAAACGATTTGAGGTTTGATTTTTCCCAAGATTAAAAACGTCCTTGTCAGTTTATGTTTCTTTCTTATAGGGGGATTTTGGCAATTGCTTGGAGCATGGCAGATCCTGAATTGTTACTGAGCTGCGGAAAAGACGCTAAGATTCTCTGCTCCAACCCAAACACAGGAGAGGTATAGGGAGGAAATGTTTCTCAGCCTTGTAGTATTTGTAGCATATTATTTCTGCCTGCAAAAGAAATTTTCCGTATGGATTCTCTAGTGTATTCTATGAAAAGTATATGGTGTTGTGTCAGGGATTTTATTGGGAAGATCTGATAAAACTCAGAAGTTTTATTTAAACTCAGCTATTTCAACCAGGAAACTTTTCAGATCTTTGAAGTAGTATTACTAAAGCTAATAATCATCCCCTCTCATTTCCAGTAAAATGAATTTATCACCCACACCCAGAAGTACTTAATTGGATTTATTTTATATGTGGTTTCTGGAAATGGGCATTGTCAGTATAGGATGGCTGGAGATTTGGGTCTGTGGCTGCCTTGTCCTTCCTGAAGATGCCCTGCACTGTTGGAAACCATAGATATAATTTTTCAGTCTCTCTTCTGAATGTTGAGGCAGGAGTATAAATTACAGCTTTTATACTTTAACCTTTTTATATTTCTGTGTTGCAAGTGCTTTTGTAGTTACTCTGATGGAATACTGATAAAAATAAAAGTGCCTTCAATAGATTTTAATCTATATTGTTAAAATGAAAACAAGAACTTCAGTTATTTGATTTCTGGCGTGAAGTTTTTAGATGTATCAATGTCTTTAAGAATATGGAAACACTGAAGTTAGGGGAGACAAGAGAAAAAAGTTAAAATAATTAGTAAATTTTACCTCAATGTGATTTGTAGACCAAATAATAATCATCTAGCATTTTACACTGTGGCTTTCAGAATTCTGCTGTCATTTTCTCAGTTATATAGTGAGTCATGTGTGCTTTGACTTTGAAGGAAGAGGTGTTTAGGGCGTGCTGCAAGTAAAACTGTTAGTAACATCAAAGACATAAGCAGGGTAAATATCTTTTCCTTTAATTATGTTTCTTTATAAAATAAAAAGTTTTAAATATCCCACAAAGCCAAAGTTAAGTTCATTTGAATTTTTTTGGGCCTAAATGTACACTTTATGAATAGTGTTACTATCACACTAACTTTTGAGTTAGCAACAATCATACTGTTGTATAGGTTTTATATCAGCCATTTTCTATATTTTTTTCCGTGCCCTTTTATTTCTAAAGAAAGCTGTTAATGCTAAATTATGTTAGGATTCCACAGTGGTGGGTTTGGTGTGTATAATTCATGTTTTCTTTTTTGACTAAAGCCGGATTTCTTAATGAATTCTTCCCTCTCAAATTGATTTTAAAATTTGATTTTTAACTAACTTAAATATAGTTGTTTAGGTCTTAGTTGAATAGGACACTACAGCTCTTTTAGGGTTTCACGAGCTGACTCTAACAAGAGTGTTCCTTCCCATGCACGCACTGCTACCATTCCAGTAAAAACAAGCAAATTTAAATTTTAAAAATATCCTTATTCAAATCTGTTTGAAAATTGAAGTTATATTTCTGTTTGTTATAATAAGTTATTATAATTAAACATTCTTATACTTAAAGAAGTCTTAGTACTATTTTTCCTGGCCAAAGGCACTTTCTGAAAGAAAATCTTTCATTTAGATGTACTTGTTGACCATGTTAATCCAGGTATTTTGGTTACATAGTGGTTATACTTTTTTCTGAGTTTTGTTACCTGTTTTTTTTTTTTTTTGTTGGCCTAGGTGTTGTATGAACTTCCCACCAACACACAGTGGTGCTTTGACATTCAGTGGTGTCCCCGCAATCCTGCTGTCTTATCAGCTGCTTCCTTTGATGGACGTGTCAGTGTTTATTCTATCATGGGAGGGAGCACAGATGGTTTAAGGCAGAAACAAGTTGACAAGGTAATAGGAAGTGTTAAGGTTTTTTAAAATCATAACACCTGAAAAAAATATTCGTATTGTATAATGATTTTGAAAATGACTGGTGATCTACCTTGCTGACCAATTGTATAATTGTGAGAAAAAAATTCCTTGGGTATGACTTGAAAAAAATGAGACATAGTTCGTGTCAGTTACAGATTCTTTTCTTTTTTCTTTTTTTAGCTTTCATCGTCTTTTGGGAATCTTGATCCCTTTGGCACAGGACAGCCCCTTCCTCCATTACAAATTCCACAGCAGACTGCTCAGCACAGTATAGTGCTACCGCTGAAGAAGCCGCCCAAGTGGGTCCGAAGGCCTGTTGGTGCTTCTTTCTCTGTAGGTGGATTTTATTTTTATGGTCCATAGGCACAGAGGACTTTTCATAGCAAAGTGTTATTACGGGTTCACCGAGATGGAAAAAGTTTGGGTTTAAGATATGTTTGTATGTTTTTCATCATTCAAATGGTTTCTCAGAAAAAATGGGGCCTATGCTATCTTTCCTTATTTTAAAATTGTGGTAAAATGTACCTAGGGAAATTTATCACTTTAACCCTTTTTAAATACACAGTTCAGGCCAGTCATGGTGGCTTATACCTATAATCCCAGTGCTTTGGGAGGCAAAGTTGGGAGGATAGTTTGAGAAAAGGAGTTTGAGACCCAGCCTGCCCAATATGTGAGTAGTGAGAGCCCATCTCTACAAAAAATTTAAAAAGTTAATCAAGCATGATGGCACATACCTATAGTCCTAGCTGCTTGGGAGACTGAGATGAGGATCATTTGAGCCCAGGAGTTCAAGTTTACAGCGAGCTCCGATCTCACCCTTGCCAGCACTCCAGTGTGGATGATAGAGCAAGACACTGTCGATTAACAAAAAACAAAGCCAAAGTCCAGGGGCATTAAATACATTCCCACTGTTGTATGACCATCAGCACCATCCATCGCCTTCCTCCCTTATTTTAAAAACTTGTCTTCCATCTCTTTCTCTCCTTTTCCTTTTTTAAAATGGGAAGGAAATATTCTTTCTCCTTCTCTTCTTCCTTCTAATTTTTCTTTTAATCGCCAGTTTTTTTAATTGTAAAAAACAATAGTATAAAACTAATCATCATAACCATTTTAAAATATATACTAAAATAGCATTAACACATTGTTCTACTAGAGGTCTCTAAAACTTTTTCATCTGATGAAACCAAAACTTTATATCCCTTGAATACCAGCTCCTCATTTCAACTCTTAATAAGCAAATTCTACTTTCTGTTTTTGGGAGTTTGACTACTTTAAATAACTTGGGGTGGACATAAAGTTTGTGTGTAATTTAAAATAATTTAAAGTAGTAAATTGCACACAAACTTTATGGGCACTCTGTATTAATGGAATCAGTCAGTATTTGTCTTTTTGTGACTGATTGATTGCTCTAGCCTCATATCCTCGAGGTTCATCCATATTGGAGCTTATGACATAATTTCCTTCTTTTTAAAGGCTGAACACAAACCCACTGTATGTATGTACCACATTTTCTTTATCCATTCCTCTGTTGATAGACATTTAGGTTGCTTCCACCTTTTGACTATTGTGCATAAATACTGGAATGAACGTGAGTGTGTAAATATTTCTCTCTCTTTTATTTTGTTTTGTTTTTCTTTTTTTGTTTTAAATATATCTTTTAAATCCTGTTTTTAGTTCTGTGAAATATATACCCACTAGTAGGATTGCTGGAAATTACAGTTGTTCTCTTTTTAAGTTTTGGAGGAATCTCCGTGGTAGCTACACCAGTTTATATTCTCACTTAACAGTATGCAAGAATTGTAATTTCTTTACATTGTTCTCTGCATTGTCTCTAGTGCTTTATTTTCTGTTTGTTTTTTTTTTATAGTATCCATCTTAACATGCCTGGATGACTCAATTTGATTTGCATTTCTCTGATGAATAGTGATGGTAGACATCTTTTTATATGCTTTTTGACCTTTTTTTTTTAAGAAATACCTATTCAAGGCTCAGTGCCTGTGGCTCAATCGGCTAAGGCGCCAGCCATGTACACCTAAGGTGGCGGGTTCGAATCCCCAGCCCGGGCCCGCCAAACAACAATGATGGCTGCAACCAAAAAATGGCCAGGCGTTGTGG
>CAUYQV010140905.1:0-14348 GCA_963574575.1 Galagoides demidoff
TGGCGGGCGCCTGTAGTCCCAGCTACTTGGGAGGCAGAGGCAGGAGACTCGTTTGAGCTCAGGAGTTGGAGGTTGCTGTGAGCTGTGATGCCATAGCACTCTACCCAGGGGATAGCTTGAGGCTCCGTCTCAAAAAAAAAAAAAAAAAAGAAGACAGATGAATGGCTAGCAAACATATGAAAAAAAGCTCATCGTCCCTAATTATTAGAGAAATGCAAATCAAAGCCACCTAAGATATCACTTAACCATAGCCAGAATGGCCCACATCACAAAATCTCAAAACTGCAGATGCTGGCGTGGATGTGGAGAGAAAGGAACACTTTTACACTGCTGGTGGGAGTACAAACTAATACAACCTTTTTGGAAGGAAGTATGGAGAAATCTCAAAGAACTCAATTTGATCCTGCAATCCCATTACCGGGCATCTACCCAGAAGGAAAAAAAAAATCCTTTTATCATAAGGACACTTGCACTAGACTATTTATTGCAACTCAATTTACAATTGCCAAAATGTGGAAACAGCCTAAATACCCACCAACCCAGGAATGGATTAACAAGCTGTGGTATATGTATACCATGGTACACTAATCAGCCACTAAAAAAATGGAGACTTTACAGCCTTTGTATTAACCTGGATGGAAGTAGAACACATTATTCTTAGAAAAGCATCACAAGAATAGAGAAGCATGAATTCTATGTATTCAATTTTGATATGAGAACAATTAATGGCCTAGTACATGCTGGGGGTTGGGGGAAGGGGAGAGCAGAGAGAGAAAGAGGAGAAGGGAGGGGGTGAGGGAAAGGAAGAGCAGAGACAGGGAAGGAGGAAAGGAGGGAAGGAAGGAGGGAGGTGAGGTCTCAATGTGACACAACTTTTGGGGGCAGGACATAATTGTAAGAGGGACTTTGCCTAACAAATGCAATCAGTGTAAACCTGGGCTCTTGTACCCTCAATAAATCCCCATCAATTAAAAGAAAAAAAGAAAAGGAAAGTTTTAAAAAAAAGTTGCTTTGATATTTTGAAGCTGCTAAAGAATTTTCTAAAGACCTCAGGTTGCTGCCAATAAGAGCAGATAGATACCCATGCTGAAACATAGGCATGGGGTGAAGTGGGGTGATGGGAAAAAGGAAGTCCATCCTAAGGATGTTTGTATATGTGCTTAAGAAAATGTATCACTATGGTCTGTGGACTAGAAAAAATAAAATGTGCCTGAAGGAAGGCACCAGGGAGTATGCACCAAAGATAAGGGAGCTGAAGGGCAGTGGCACAGATGGACTATGATGATTCTTGAGAAAACAAATACCAAGAGAGATGCTGAAGATTTAAGGTGGAAGTAGAAACACCCTCTCCCATTCACGTTTTTACTCTGGTCCACATACTACCTCTCTGTACACCTCTTTCTTCCAGAAAATAACATAAAAGTAGCTGAGAAAAAACAATGTGACCGGTCAGGCACAGTTCACCCCTATAATCTTAGCACTCTGGGAAGCAGAGGCCACAGAATCCCTTGAGCTCAGGAGTTTGAGACCAGCCTGAGCAAGAGCAAGACCTTGTCTCTAAAAATAGAGACACCTGTAGTCCCAGCTACAGGAGGCTAAGGCAAGAGGATGGCTTGAATCTAGGAGTTTGAGGTTGCTGAGAGGTAGACTAACACCACAGCATTCTAGCAAAGAGTGGAACTCTATCTCAAAACAAACAAACAAACAAACAGACAAACAAAAAAAACACCAATGTGACAGACCTGGTAGACTACCTTTTATTATCCATTCTGCCTTCATTCTAATGTGCCTTTGTGAAACAAAAGGCAAGAAAGCAAAAACCTTTTATTTTCTAGACTATCTTATAGCTAAGATTACAGATTTAATGTAGCTTCAGCCAACTCAATGCATTACAAAGGATTTGGAAGGCAGAAGTTAAGATGAATCTATTCTTCTGCTGTCTTCAAAACCATACATGACCAGTGACAATTTTTCTGTGGCTGCAATGGTTGCTGTAACAAATTTATTATAGTCTTATTGATTTTAAACAATAAAAATTTATTCTCTCATAGTAGTGGAAAACAGAATCTGAAAACAGTTTCTTGGGCCAAATCAAAGTGTTGGCAATGGTGCAGTTGTCTCTGAGGCTCTAGGGGAGAGTTCACTATTTTCCTCTTCCAGCTTTCCTTGGATTTCCTAGCATTCCTTGGGTTGCATCACTACAATCTCTGTCTCCATGGTCTCACTGCCTTGTCTTTTATGTGTGTCAAATATCCCTCTGCTTCTTTCTTGTAAGAACACTTCTGACAGCATTTAGGGTCCACCTAAATAATCCAGTATAATCTCCACCATGTCAAAATCCTCAATTTAATCAATCACAAAGATATTTTTTTCCCAATAAGGCAGTATTTACAGGTTCTAGGAATTAGGACCCGGTATCTGTGGGGACCATTTTTCAATCTACCATATGTTGTATGAGCAAGGACATGTGTCTACTCACATGATTCATGGGTATAGAAAGAAAGTACATGAAGCATTCTGTTGGTAGAAGGTGTGGCAGGTACTATTCTAGAAAAAACAGCAGTAGTATTTATAAAATGTTTCAGCTTCCGAATGGGTTCTAGAGTGGTCAGATTTCTCCCTCCCTCCCTTCCTTCGTTTTCTTCCTTTCTTTTTCTTTCCATTCTTTCCTTCTTTTCCTTCCTTCCTTCCATTTCCTTCTCTCCCTCCCTTTCTTTCTTTCTTCCCCTCTCTTACCTATTCTTTCCTTTTTTCCCTACCCTTCTCCCTCCTTCCTTTCTTTTCTTTTATTATAGCAACAAGGTCTACCTATGTTGCCCAGGCTTGACTTGAACTCCTGGACTCAAGCAATCCCCCTTGGCCTCCCAAGTAGCTGGGACCACACACCCACACCACTGTGCCCAGCTCTAAAGTGGTCAGCTCTCTGAGAAGAGACATTAACTCCTTCAGTGGCCTGATTCCACAATGCGGCTTTGGAATTGATTCCTAAAAGCTCAAACTATATTCTATTTTTCCAGCCTAGTGGTCCTCAAAGTCTAGTCTCTGAAACCAACAGCATATAACAATACCCAGAAGTTGTTAGAAATGCAAATTCTTTAGGCTAACCTCAGACCTGTTAAATCAGAAAATCTGAAGGTGGGGCCAGTAATCTGTTTTAAAGTCTCCTGTCCTGGGTCTTTTAAGCCATTAAATTCATAGATAGCTATTATTAAATAGAGTAAATTATTTTCATTCAAAAGTAAGTTATTACAGCTTGAGCCTAGGAGTTTGAGGTTGTGGTGAGTAATGATGACACCACTGCTCTCTGGTCCTGGCACAGAGTAAGACCCAATTACAGGAGGGGAGGAGAAGGAAGGGAAGGGGAGGGGAGGAGAGGGGAAGGAAAAGGAGAGAGAGGAAAAAGGACAAGAGGGAGAGGGGAGGGGGGAAGGAGGGGTCAGTTCCTCACCAATTATTGGACAATGGGTCTCAGTTCCCTGTTGGCTATTGGCAGTAGGCTGACCTCGTTCTTTGCCAGGTGGCTCTCTTTATCAGAACAAGCAAACAAGAACAAGAGAGAGTACACCAACGAGACAGCAGTCACAGTCTTTTAAAAGCAATTTACAGAAGTGATATTCCTTTACTTTTGGCATATTCTGTTTGTTAAAATCAAGTTATTAGGTCTAGATCATATTCAGGGGAATAGAATTACACAAGGGTAGGAATATCGGGAGACAGGGATCATTAGAAATCATGTCAAAAGCTGCCTAACACTATATATATATATATTTGTTTGATTTTCATTGTTTGCAGTGGTTGTGTTTTATGAAGTCACATAAACAGAATTAGTGGATACTGAACTACTACTCCTAGGGGAAATGCAGGGTTAGGCTCTTCTGAGTCCTTAGTCACATTTTGTCAACCCATTGCTACACAACATTCCTTTATATCTATTTCTGTTTAAAGACATCTTACTTAATATACTGTATATTGTCAACTCATTAACGTTTAACTCACAGCCAACAGCACTATAACTCACACCTGAATGAAGTCTACCTAATTCACATATTTTTGCTTTAAGATATATCATAGCCTTCTTGCACTTAGGAATACTAGACAGCAGTTCAGCATCATGCCTACAGGTCATTTTAAACCACAAAATCACCAATGAAATACACAAAATTAAAAAAAAAAGCCTTAAATAGACTGTGAAAAGGGCATTTTTTATGGTATGAGAACTAAAAAAAGAAGACAGAGCATGGCTTTGTTCAACTTCAGCTAGGCAACTTAAACTTTTTGTCACTCTGTGCATGTCCATGAATAACCAAGAAAGCAGTTTTGGGGGTTAAAAATAAATTTCATCAAGTAAAAGAAGGAGAAAATAGGGTGGTGCCTATGGCTCAAAGGAGTAAGGTGCCGGCCCCATTTGTCAGAGGTGGCAGGTTCAAACCCAGCCCTGGTCAAAAACTGCAAAAAAAAAAAGGGGGGGGGGGGATACAGAATCCAGGGATAACTGACTGTATCTTATTCATCACTATACACATGGGGAAAAAAGGAGAATATTTGTTGTTTCAGGAATAGCTTCTTATAGTTCTTTCTCTCTTACATGAATGATGCAGGAGATAGGATCTTCGTTCTGTTTCTTATAAGGACATAGGAAATATATGTTTCATAGGAAATGCAAAAATGATCCTACCTTCAAATTAGAAAAAGATCACATAATATAGGCTCTCATATATAAGAAATAAGAATAAACCAAAAAGTATTCTTTATGGTAAAAGAAAAATGAAATGAGGGAGGATATTTACAATAATTTCTAAAAATACTTAAGGTATTATGGCTTATGCCTATAATCCTAGGACCATGCATAGAAAGTTGAGGTGGGAGAATCACTTGAGGCCGGAAGTTGGAGACCAGCCTGTGCAACATAGCCAGACCTCCACCCCTTAAAAAAAGAAAAAATTAGCTTATAGTCCCAGCTCCTCAGGAGGCTGAGGCAGGAGCACGGCTTGAGCCCAGGAATTCAAATATGCAGTGAGCTATGATACTGTCACTGCACGTCAGCCTGAGCAACAGAATAAGACCTTGTCTCTAAATAAAATAAAAATAAAAACAAAAAAATCCTCAAATATTTTCTTTTTCTTTTTTTCTTTTTTGAGATGGAGCCTCAAGCTGTCCCCCTGGGTAGAGTGCCATGGCATCACAGCTCATAGGAACCTCCAACTCCTGGGCTCAGGCGAGTCTCCTGCCTCTGCCTCCCAAGTAGCTGGGACCGCAGGCACCCACCACAACGCCCAGCCATTTTTTGGTTGCAGCTATCATTGTTGTTTGGCGGGCCCGGGCTGGGGATTCAAACCCGCCACCTTAGGTGTATGTGGCTGGCGCCTTAGCCGACTGAGCCACAGGCGCCGCCAAAAAATCCTCAAATATTTTCAATTGAATTAGAGTCTATAAAAAGTAATATAGTTCTCTTTGGCACAACTACAACAGGTACTTTACCTAACAAACGCAAACACTGTAACCTGATTCAGTTTGTATCCTCATATTAATCTGGAAAAAACAAAAAAACAGCTCTCGTCTGAAAAAAAAATACTATGATACATTGAGTGTTTACCATAGACAGGTATTTTCCCTGCCCACATAAATTAGATACTATTATTTTGCATTGGAAGTAATTGATGTGTAGAGGCTAAGTAATCTTCTCAGGGTTACCTTTAGTAAGTATAATAGCAAGGGTTTTTGTTTTTGTTTTTTTTTGTAGAGATAGTTTTACTTTATCGCCCTCGCTAGAGTGCCGTGGCATCACACGGCTCACAGCAACCTCCAACTCCTGGGCTTAGGTGATTCTCTTGCCTCAGCCTCCCGTGTAGCTGGGACGACAGGTGCCCACCACAACATCCAGCTATTTTTTTGTTGCAGTTCAGCCAGGGCCGGGTTTGAACCCACCACCCTGGGTATATGGGGCCGACGCCCTACTCACTGAGCCACAGGCAAGGTTTTAAACTCATACACTGAAACTGATAGCCTGTGATCTTAATCATTATAATTATAATGATTATAACCTTCCAAAGAATCAAGTGAGTGTCTCTGAAACCTCATATAATCCTTTTTCTTTATTTTTATTTATTTATTTATTTATTTTTTTATATATCAATGCTGTGTTCTTTATTTAGCCAAATACCTTTTAAATTGTGGCACAACTGCATAATATAAAATCTACCCTTTTAAATTTTTAAATGTATGATATGGTGGTATTAACTATAAGCATATTTTTGCATGCAGATCTCTAGAACTTCCATATCTTGCATGATGTTAAACCAATACTTTAAAAAAATTCCTTCAAGGGAAGTGCCTGTGGCTCAGTGGGTAGGGCACTGGCCCCATATACTCAGAGTGGCGGGTTCAAATCTGGCTCCAGCCAAACTGCAACAAAAAAATAGCCAGGCATTGTGGCACATGCCTGTAGTCCCAACTACTCAGGAGGCTGAGGCAAGAGAATCACCTAAGCCCAGAAGTTGGAAGTTGCTGTGAGCTGTGACACCATGGCACTCTACCAAGGGTGATAAAGTGAGACTCTGTCTCTAAAAAAAAAAAAAAAATTCCTTCAATATTTAACTTTTTGCTCAAGAGTTTCTTTTTCCTCATTTTCTCCTGCTTTCTCCTCTTGGTTTTTCTTCCTCCAGGATGGCAGAAAAGAAAGAGTTTTCGAATTTGTTCATTGCTCAACCGATGTTCCCTTAGTGTGCCTCCCTCCCTCTCATGTATTAATGGCAACAATGAGAAAAAAGTCTCTGAGATTTGGGGCAAATATATAGAATAGACTTTTGCCAAATATTTTGTATCACCAATAATTTTCTCTTCAACATTATTCCCCTTTTACACATTCATGAAACTTTACTCCCCTTTTTAGAGATGTTTCTTTAACAATTAAATGTTGAAGACTTACCTTTTAAATTTTATTCATTTATTTATTTGTTTGTTCTTTAGAGACATGGTCTTGTTGCCAAAAGGGTCTCGCGGAAAAGTGATGTTGCAGAGAATAAGCACACTTATTGAAATTGTGTTTTAAATAAAGGTGACCATCTGCTCGCTCAGGCAAAATGGCCATGATCCTTTTTCTTATTTTTTTTTTTTTTTGAGATAGTCTCACTGTTGCCCTGGGTGGAGTTGCATGGTATTACGGCTCACAGCAACCTCAAACTCTTGGGACCAAGAGCTCCTCTTGCCTCAGCCTCCTGAGTAGCTGGGACTACAAGCAAGTGGCTGCCATAACACCTGGCTAGTTTTTCTCTTTTTAGTGGAAATGGGAGTTTCCTGCTTGCTCAAGTTGGTCTCAGAACTTCTGAGTTCACGCAGTCCACCTGACTAGGCCTCCCCGAGTGCTGGGATTAAAGGCAAGAGAGCCCTGTATCCAGCCTCCTTTTTTTTTTTTTCTCTTTAGCAGTTGAATAGGCTTATTTCACGTGAAATGTACTTTTTTATTTTTTGAGACATAGTCTCACTATGCCACCCTTAGTAAAGTGCTGTGACATCACAGCTCACAGCAACCTCAAACTCCTGGGTTTAAGTGATTCTCTTGCCTCAGCCTCCCAAGTAGCTGGGACTACAGGGGCCCGCCACAATGCCCAGCTATTTTTGTTGTTGTTGTTGTTGCAGTTGTCATTGCTGTTTAGCAGGCCTGGGCCAAGTTTGAACCCACCAGCCCCAGTGTATGTGGCTGGAGCCCTAACCACTGAGGTACAGGCACCAAGCCAAAATGTACTTTTTTAAAAGAGACATTTCAAGAAGTGCTTCTAACAGTATTTTGATGTTGTCAATACATTCTCAAAGTCATAACAGTTCGACTACCATTTAGCATTAATTTTAAAACTACTGCTATTCAAATAATGGCTAGTTTCATCTTGGTTTTTGAATTAATTCGAAATGTTTTCATCTATGTATGCCTTTTTTTTTTTTTTTTTTTGAGGCAGAGTCTTGCTCTATTGCCCAGGAATGAGGGGAATGGCATCATCACTGCAACCTCAAACTCCTATAATCAAGTGATCTTCCTGCCTCAGCTGCCTGAGTAGCTAGGACTACAGGAGTGCACCACAATGCCCAGCTAATTTTTTCTATTTTTGCAGAGCCAGAGTTTCACTCTTGTTCAGGCTGATCTCAAACTCCTGGCCTCAAAGCAATCCTTCCACCTTGGCCTCCCAGAATGCTTGGATTATAGGCATAAGCCACCATACCAAGTCCACAACTATTTTTATAGTATGTTTACATATGAAAATGCTAAATAATTAGATAGATAAGTAGGGTTTGGATATGAAAATATGCAGGCTCAGTGCCTGTAGCACACTGGTTATGGAGCCAGCCACATGCACTGAGGGTGGTGGGTTCAAACCTGGCCCGGGCCCTCTAAACAACTCAGGAGGCTGAGGCAAAAGAATTGCTTAAGCCCAAGAATTTGAGGTTGCTGTGAGCTGTGATGCCATGACACTCTACCCAGGGCGACAGCTTGAGACTCTGTCTCAAAAGAAAAAAAGAAAATGCAGAAATGCTCAGTAATCAGAGCACTGTAAATGTTCAATTACAGGGAATTGAGATAGTTAAGGAAGGAAGAGAGAAATACACATGGAATTGGAAATCCTAAAAAATAAGAAAAATAGTTTTGAAATAAAGATGTGAAATTTATTTCTTCATCTGTATCCAACTTTGTCTAGTATTTCAGAAAATACTTTTTTGGTTTTTTTTGTTTTTGGCCAGGGCTGAGTTTGGACCCGCCACCTCCGAATATGGGGCCGGCACCCTACTCCTTTGAGCCACAGATTCTGCCCGAAAATACTTATTTTTAAATACTAGTCAATTCCACCAGACATGCTTGGGACTTAAAGACAAAACACTTCCACTGAGGCTTGGTGCCTGTTGCACAGTGATTATGGCACCAGCCACATACACCAAGGTTGGTGGTCCAACCCGGGCCTGCTAAAAACAACAATGACAACTGTAACAAAAAATAGCTAGGCGTTGTGCCGGGCACCTGTAGTCCCAGCTACTTGGGAGGCTGAGGCAAGAGAATCACATAAGCCCAAGAGTTTGAGGTTGCTGTGAGCTGCGATGCTGTGGCACTCTACCGAGGGGGACATAGTGAGGTTCTGTCTTAAAAAAAATAAAAATAAATAAATAAAATAAAAAACACTTCCACTGAGTTTGTCGGTTAAGTCAAGTGATTCTGCTTTGTTTGTGAGGAAAATAAGTAATATAAAATCCTAAAACACCAACATGAAAAGAGATTACTTTGGCTCATGGTGCCTGTGGCTCAAGAGGCTAAGGCACCAGCCATGTACACCCAAGTTGGCGGGTTCGAATCCAGCCTGGGCCTGCCAAACAATGACGGCTGCAACCAAAAAATAGCCAGGTGTTGTGGTGGGCACCTGTAGTCCTAATTACTTGGCAGGCAGAGGTAGAAGACTCTCTTGAGCCCAGGAGTTTGGAGGTTGCTGCGAGCTGTGATGCCACAGCACTCTACCCAGGGCGACAGCTTGAGGCTCTGTCTCAAAAAAAAAAAAAAGAGAGAGATTACTTTTTGAGAGGAGAGGGGAAAGCAGGTAGGTAAATAAGGGATGGTGTTGGTATTTAATAGTGCAGAGCTAGCAAAACTTCAGAATGAGAATTGACTGATACTACATAAGTTATAAATAGAATCTTGTTATTATTGCATTAAAGAATCAGTATATTCAGGTCAGGCAGGGTGGCTGACACCAGTAATCCCAGCACTTTAGAAGGCCAAGGTGGGAGGATGACTTGAGACCAGACTGAGCAATAGCAAGACCCCATCTCTATAAAAAACAGAAGAAAAAAATTAGCTGGGTATGGCAGCACATGCATGTAGGCTCTGCTGAGGTAGAAGGATCTCCTAAACCTGGGAGTTTGAGGATACAGTGAGCTATGATGATGCCACTGTAGTCTAGCCCAGGCAAAAGAGAGAGACCCTGTCTCAAAAATAATAATAATAAATTAAATAATTAATATTTTCCTAAAGATACACTTTTTCTCTATTTCTCTTGTCCTGCTCCCTATTATACTAACATTCTTAATAAGTATAAAAAAATAACATCATAGCTTCCTGGTCATTGACAGAAGCAGCAATGCGAGGGGGTAATTTGTTTTCCTAGTATATTTTTCTATGCATCTGGCGTGGGTTGGCTGTGGTTTTGGTTATGAGCTCCCAGAAAGGCAATGTGGCTTGTTCCAGGCCTCAGAAGCACCAGAGTAAGTTTAGCTTCAAAAATGATAAGTTCGATAAGAGTGTTCAAACCAAGAAAATTAATGCAAAACTTCATGATGGAGTATGTCAGTACTGTAAAGAAGTTCTTGAATGGTGTGTAAAATACAGCAAATACAAACCATTATCAAAACCTAAAAAATGTGTTATATGTTTACAAAAGACAGTGAAAGATTCTTATTACATAATGTGTAGACCATGTGCCTATGAGCTTGAAGTTTGTGCAAAATGTGGAAAGAAAGAAGACATTGTTATTTTGTTTAATAAAGAATCAGAAAAAACAGAAAATAATGGAAATAATGAAAGTTCCAATCATAGAAGAAGCTGCAGAAGAAATGAAGAAAGTGATGATGACTTAGACTTTGATATCGATTTAGAGGAGTCAGAAGACAACAATCAACTGAATTAATATGACTATATTATGAGTCTTTTCGAGAATATGAAACTCTGACCAACATTTGAATTTGAATGTTTCACAGAAAATACTGCAAAATCCTACTGATCAAGTCAGAAAAATCTATAAAAAATAGGCACAATTTATACATGAACAACATATTGTATATAATATTTGAATAATTATAAAACTTTCAGCCAGAGTTTTCTTATAACAAATTTTTAAGTAGCATATACTAGAATATCTGCCTAAATGAATATCATACTGCAATTCATGGGAGTTATTTAGAAGAATATATTCTCTAATACCAAACTAAACAAGATTGAGAATTGATAGTCATAGAAGAACTATCTCATATAAAATAAGATGATATTATTATATTGCTAGCCACAAAAATTGTTCCTCAGTAAGTATCTTTTGATAGTGTGCTCAAGTGTACTCAAGTATTAACAACTCACATAGCAAAAATCCCCTTACATTGGCTTATTATAAAGCAAAAGCAGTTTATTTTTTATAATAATGTTTAGCAATCATACAGTATTTGTTTATAACAATTTTTCTTTGAAAGCATTTTTGTATATTTTATTTCATTGTTTTTAATCTTTTGTCTTTTATAAGACAGAAAGCTGCATAGAATTTATATATACAGTTTAATATGTAATTATAAAGGAAATTTGTTCATTTACACCTAGGGGAAGAAACTGCCAGCATCAGAACTCTCCTTCCTCCCGGGTCTCATAGGGCTCTCTTTCTCTCAGCCAAAGTACATCCTTCCCAAAGTTGCCACTACTCTGAATTTTGATGATTATTTTCTTTATCTTTCTACCACCTCTGTTTGTACTGGTAAATAATATAAATTACCTTTGTCTGATTTTTTAACCCTTTCCTATTTTTTATGTTGAGAAATCTCAAAGCTACAGAAAAGTAGCAAAATAGTTTAATGAACTTTTGCATATTCTTTACTTAGATTTTCTATTTTACTGGGTAGCGCCCATGGCTCAGTGGTTGGGACACCCGCCACATGCTCTGGGGCTGGTGGGTTTGGACCCGGCCCTGGCCTGCTAAATAATCAACAAAAAAAGTAGCCAGGCGTTCTGGTGGGCACCTGTGGTCCTGGCTGCTGGGGAGGCTGAGGCAGGAGAATCACTTGAGCCCAGGGGTTGGAGGTTGCTGTGAGCTGTGATGCCATATGCCATAGCACTCTACGAAGGGTGACAAACTGAGACTCTGTCTCAATTAAAAATAATAATAATATTTTATCTTGTTTTCTTTTTTATCTATATTGATGGATATATGTGTATATTTTATCTGCTGAACCATTGAAAAATAAGTGACATGCACTGGCTTTGAATTCTGTATGAACAGATTTATATGTGGTCTTTTATGTCTCTTTTCTTCATTGTTACAAAATTTGTGGGATTGGTCCATGTTGCAAGAGCTTTAACTTGTTCTTTTTACATTGCTGTGCATTATTCCATGTATTTACTTACCATAGTTTACTTTTTCTAATGTTGAGAGACATTTGAGTTATCTGAAATTTTTATTTTTATTTATTTTTTTGAGACAGAGTCTCACTATGCTGCCTTCAGTAGAGTGCCATGGCCTCATAGCCTACGGTTACCTCAAACTATTGGGGATTCTCTTGCCTCAGCCTCTCAAGTTGCTGGGACTATGGGCACCTGCCACAACACCCACCTGTTTTTTTTGTTGTAGTTGTCATTGTTGTTTGGCAGGTTGGAGCTGGATTGGAGCCTGCCAGCTCCAGTGTATGTGGCTGGCACCCTAACCACTGAGCTAAGGGCGCTGAGCCTGAAATTTTTTATTTTCTGGCTGCAAACAATATTGTTATGAACATAGTTATTTGTGTTTCTTGATATATATGTGCATTTCTAGAAGGTAGAAGGAATCAGGTATATATATCTTGAATTTTACTATTTAATATGAAACTATTTTTCAGGGGGACTTTCCCTTTCCTATTGCAATGTACTGAAGTTTCAACGATCTACATTGTTTCTAACACTTGTTACCTGACTCTAAAATTCCTGCCAATGTGCTTTATGAGCTATAAGATCTCTTTGTCTTATTAATTTATTTATATTTCTCTAATTACTAGTAAGCTTGAGCCCCTTTTTATGTTTCTTGACTATTTAGTTTTTTGGTAATAGGTAATGTTATTAAGGAATATTATTTTTTTTTTCACAGTTTTTGGCTGGGGCTGGGTTTGAACCGTTCACCTCTGGCATACGGTGCCTTAGTCCTTTGAGCCACAGGCACCACCCAGGAATAATTTTCATTAAGTGGTTTTTTTTAGAAATACATATGGAAATATTTAGGTGTGTGATGTCAATTTACTTTAAAATATCTTAGCATAAAAAAATAAAGACATAGATAAACATTTTAGTGTTACCAGAAAATCTTACCTAGGAATAAATCAAAAAGTGCTCAAGAACTTTGTCAATAAAAATATAAAATCTTATCAAGATATTAAATAAAATATTGCCTGTAAATGGAGAAGATATTCATGATACAGAAGTCTCAATACTCTTAAGCTTATAGTCTTAGAGAACTTTTTTCTCCCACATTATTTGTGTGGCTTTTCTTTTTGGCATCTAAGTTTTTTGTTTGTTTCTGCTTTTGTTTTTAGGGACAGAGTCTCACTTTATTACCCTTGGTAGAGTGCTGTGATGTCACAGCTCACAGCAACCTCCAACTCCTGGGCTTAGGTGATTCTCTGGCCTCAGCCTCCCAGGTAGCTGGGACTGCAGGCATCCACCACAACACCTGGCTATTTGTTCCTTTTTTTTTTTTTTTTTTTTAGAGACAGAGTCTTAAGCTGTCGCCTGTGGTAGAGTGTTGTGGCATCACAGCTCACAGCAACCTCCAACTCTTGGGCTTAAGCTATTCTCTTGCCTCAGCCTCCCAAGTAGCTGGGACTGCGGGCACTGGCCACAACACCCAGCTATTTTTTGGTTGCAGTTGTCATTGTTGCTTAGTGGACCCAGGTCGGATTCGAACCCACCACCCTAGGTGTATGTGGCTAGTGCCCTTGCCAACTGAGCCATGGGCGCTGCTGGCACATAAGTTTTATTTTCTGAGCTATTTAACTTTGTGAAGAACCAAGCAAGGTGTTACAAGACCTAGCATAAATTATTTCCCATGTGAATGAATGAGTTGTAATTTCTCAGATTAATGAGAGAGAAGTTTAACAGAGTATCACTTAGTGATATATATTAATATTAATAGTTGCACTTTATTCTTTAGTGCGAAGAAACATTGTTTTGTAAGCAAGTTTTATTATATTTAGTTCATTTGTATTTCTTTAGAAATTATCCTTTCTAGGCGCCAGCCACATACACCTAAGGTGGTGGGTTCGAATCCCCAGCCCGGGCCCGCCAAACAACAATGATGGCTGCAACCAAAAAATGGCCGGGCGTTGTGGCAGGCGCCTGTGGTCCCAGCTTCTTGGGAGGCGGAGGCAGGAGACTCGCTTGAGCCCAGGAGTTGGAGGTTGCTATGAGCTGTGATGCCATGGCACTCTACCCAGGGGGATGGCTTGAGGCTCCGTCTCAAAAAAAAAAAAAAAAAATCCAAGGAAGAAGGAGAAACAATAGCTTCTGAGCTTGTATTTTCCTAAGATCCTCTCCAGTTCTAAACTGTTATGGTCAGGTTGCAACCATTTTTCTCTAGTGAGAAAGGGCAATGTATTTA
>CAUYQV010140906.1:0-11457 GCA_963574575.1 Galagoides demidoff
TATATAAAGCTGACTAATGGCTCAGCGCCTGTGGCTCAATCAGCTAAGGCGCCAACCACGTACACCTAAGGTGGCGGGTTCGAATCCCCAGCCCAGGCCTGCCAAACAACAATGATGGCTGCAACCAAAAAATGGCCGGGCATTGTGGCAGGTGTCTGTGGTCCCAGCTACTTGGGAGGCAGAGGCAGGAGACTCGCTTGAGCCCAGGAGTTGGAGGTTGCTATGAGCTGTGATGCCATGGCACTCTACCCAGGGGAATAGCTTGAGGTTCCATCTCAAAAAAAATAAAATAAAATAAAATAAAAAATCTGACTAATATATGTAAGAAGTCTAATGAGAAATCATAAAATTATGTTGAGTTACTTTAAAGAACACATAAACAAATGGAGAATACAATGTATTTATTAACTGGAGAACTCAACATTGGAAAAATAGCAATCTTTTCAGATAATGATCATTGTCAAAATTTTGACTGTCTTTTGGTGTGTAACTTGACAAAGTAATTATAAAATTAACTTCACAACAGGGTGGCTGTAGTTAATAATAATGGATGGTACATTTCAAAATTGCTAAGAGAGTAAAGTACTAATGCCTCACCACAACAAATAAATAAATGAAGCGATGAGTATGTTAATTACAATGATTTAATCTATGCATATTTCAAAACATCCCATTACACACCATAAATATATGCAACTACCTTTCAACTAAAAATAATTGTAAAAGAAAATGCAGATTAATTGTAAAAAGAAAATGCAGGAAGTCAAGAAAATATCAAAAATTTTGAAGAAAAACAAGTGAATGGACTTTTTAAAATCAGATATCAAGAATTATTATGTAAAATAACTATAAAACTATAAGATATAGTAATGAAAATAATGTGATATTGAAACAGAAATGAGTACCTCAGCCAATGGAACATAGTAACTCAGAAACAAGTCTATGCATAAGTAATCATAGAATTTCTAAGTCAAATGGCAGGGCACAAGTGTGGAAAAGAATGATTTTTATTTTTGTAAATGTGCTGAGATAACCAAATATCCACAGGAGAGATTATTGGATGTGTACTTCATACCATACATTAAAGTCAGCCTAACAAGAACCCTAAGTTTAAATGAAGAAGCTTAACAGTAAAACTTTTGGAAAATAATGTTGGTGATTATCATCTTCATCTTGATTAACTGGAAAGCTTTATTAATTAAAATAGAGCAACATTGACTCCTAAAAACTGAAGATTTCATAATTAAACCAGATTAAAATTCAGAAAATCAGATTGTCAAAATAATGCCATAAATTACCATGGACATCATGGTTATTTATATGGGTTAAGAAACTAACAGTTTTAAGTGGGAAATGGTGTTGTGATTATATTTTAAGAGATATAATGTTATAGGGACATATATTGAAGTATTTATGGATGAGATTATTGAATACCAGAATTACCTTAAAATAATCCAGAATTCAAGCAAACCAGGTGGAGGCAAAAGTGAAACAAGATGGGCTATGAGTTCATAATTTAAAGCTGGCAATGTAGACATTCATGATACTAGTCACTCTTCTTTTGTATGTTTCCAGTTTCCATAATACAGATTTTTAAAGACAGTATAAATAAGGCTTTAAAAGCCATAGAGATGGAACATCTATTATCAGTAATGAACTTATAACCAAAACATATAAAAACTTACATAATCAATAAGAAAAAAGCCTAAAAACCCAATAGAAAAAAATAGGCCAATGACACAAACAGGTTCATAAAAAAAAAATCAAATACAAGTGGACAAAAAAATATATGAAAAAATGCTCAAACTCATTTATAATTAAAAACAATGAGAAACTATTATACACTTACCCAGTGGGAAGGGAAAAAATAGCAACAATGCACTGGCGGAGAAATGGAAGAATGATTTTCTCATACATGCCAGTGAGACTGCAGATTAGAACAATCTCTTTAGACAACAGTTTTGGATTATCTGGTAAAGTTGGCAATAAACCCAGAAATTCAAATTCTAGACATATTCCCTAGAAATGTCACACCCCATGTGCAGCTGGATACCTATAAAAGACTGCTTCTAACAGTGTTGTTTCCCTCAGCATCATACTAAAGTTGGATAAAATGGTCATGCAGGATAAAATGAATAAATAAATGGAGGTTTATTTATTTGATGGAATACCAAATAGCAATGAAAATGCAAAATCTATAGCTACACTAACGATGAGAATAAATCTTACAAGTGTAATTCATTTGATAAAAATTCAGAAACAGTCTAAATGTTTATACATCATTTAGGGTTACATACTCAGTAGTAAAACTGTAAATAAAGCAAAGACAAAATTACCATAAAAGTCTGGATAATATCCTCAGGAGGTGGAGGAGGAGATGGGTGGGGAAGGCGCTCAGGAGATCCTTCTGGAGTGAGGGAAGTGTTACATTTCTTGAGTTGATTTCATGGTGCTCACTTTATAATTTGTGCAATTATACAATTGTATTCATGCATTATCCCATAAGTCTTATATTTCACACTGATAGTTAAAAGAGAAGAGTTATCATCTCACCTCAGAGGCCATGCAGTGCAACAAAATCTTGCTCTCCTGAATTTATTTTTTGTAGGAGGCTGGGAGCTTGGCTTTGGCTGAATTTTTTTTTTTTCCTTGACGTGCAAGAAGGAAATTTAATGAGAAGTAAAAATGAGGCATTTTTTACTGATGGGCATTCTAAAGTATAAAATATATTTTAAGAAATGTGCTCATATTTTCAATTAATGCGTAAAAAGAATAGTTCAAAATAGGTTAACAATTCCCTTGTAGAAAGGCTGGTTTAAAAAAAAAAAAAAAAGGAATAATTGCCAACCAAGCTATCAGTTGAAATAAAATTGTGGATACTTTGTCTCTATTTTCTTCTATTTAGTTTCCTAAATTCCTAATTAGTATCATTTGAATTGGTGATAGTATATATCACCTTGACCCTCACCTTCCTGTGCACAAACGTCCTTCCTCTCTCCCTCTTTCTTTCTCTCTTTTTCTAGGTCATTTTAACCCAAAAGCAGACAAATGCAGATGACACAAAGTTATTAGTACACAGTACATCTGATTTAATAACTTGCTCTTAATTTTGGCAAATAATTATGGTTTTATTTTTCATTTATTATGATGATATTAGGTTTCTTTTTTAGTACATCAATTTTAGCAAAAAGAAAGTGATTGATTAAGAGGAATTTAGTAAGTGAAAAAAAGATAATAGTACCAGCATACAAAGATATGGAAAAACAATTTTAAAGATGTTACGTATAACTTCCAAGTGAAAAATATACGAAAGCCTCAGAGAAAGAGCATGGAGTATAAGGAAATGAGAAAAACTCTGCGGAAGAAAAGTGAAGCGTTGGAAGGTGGGCCATTGGACATTAACAGGAAAAATAAAAGTAGCAAGAGAAGAATGTCTTGAGAACTCTAACATGGAAAAGGTGGACACAAAAATAACAAGAAAGTGAGAAGGAATTAACAGGGAGGTGCCAGAAGAACTAGCTTAATGTTACATCACTCTAGCTGAGCGGACAACGTTTCGAGAAGAAGGAAATGATCAACTATGTTAAACAGGGCCAAAAAGACAAGATGAGAACCCAAAAGCATTGACTGACTGGATTTAACAACATGCGTGTCATTCACATCTTGAGCCAGAGAAATTATTGTGTCTGGGATCTCTGATTTATCTTTCTTTGGATTTTGAATGAAGGAAAAAAATGGGTCTTAGGCAGAAGATGGGCCTTAATCTGCCTCCAGGCAGCCCAATGTTTTAGAGAAACATACTCTTCAAATTTATTTCTCTGGAAATGAATTGCATAACCAGATTATAATTTCTTATTTCACTGATTATTCATGATTTCCCTCCATGACAAGCTAAAATTCCTTTACTAGATCTTTGATCGTAGGATAGTCATTTATCTGTCTGAAAGTTTATTTTCTTCTTCTAGCAAATGGGGAAAATCATACATGCAGTCCATAGTTTTTGTCAGGCTTAAGGATAATGTACAACCACTACCTGCCACAGGGCAGGCTCTGCCAAGAAGCTTGGATTCAAATCAACTCCCAGTGGGTCTCTTTCTCCCCACCGTATTCCACTCCTCTTCTTTAAATCACCAGGGGAAAGTGAGCCTAAAGATTTGTCCTATACCACACACTTGCCCATGTGGTTACACAGCCAATTACACATAGGATCGGTATTTGTCTACAAAGCAGTTTGTTGGGTGTCATTGACTTTCAAAAATAATCAATGTTCAGTAAAATAGCTAAAGACAAAAATATGTAGACATGTAGCTCTCTTCCCTCAAAAGGCAGATCCCGTAAAACAAATAACTCTGTGAAACTCACGAAATTCTATTTCCTGGGATTAACATTCAAGAGATGTTTGGTATGCTATAAACATTATTTAGAATATTGCAGTTATTTTAACTTATTCTTTGTAGAATAAATCACATTTATAGAAGCACATTTATAGAAGGCTGGTTGAAGACAATGCCATGTGTAATAAATAGAATTGCTGTTTTTGCTCTTGTCAGTGAACACTTATTAAACACCCACCAGGTACTGTAGCTAATGGAAATGAATATGAATTAACACATTTCTTATCCAGAAAGACATTTTTTCAGCGACTTGATTTTTTTTTTTCCTCCTAGCATTTGGGGTAGGCAAAGAAAACTGCATCACATTAGAAATCAATCCGTTATCCAATGTAATTTTTTGCAACAGCAAACATTTTTAGATTATGTGAACACATACGCACACACACACACAGTAAAAGCATCTGAAATCGGCTGTGTTCTATTATTCTAAATGTGCTCCCTGACTGAGACCTGGTATGCCAGCCTGAAGCAAATTATTATAGCCTAGCTATTAACTCCTAAAAATAGGGAGCTATAATGGAAACACTTGGAGATTAAAGACTGGGCAAAACTACCATGCCAACAATGGTACAGCAATGAAAAACATTTGTATAGTTTGCCATGTCAAGTTGGGGGTATGTGGCAGAGACGTCCTGCTTTGTGGCACCAACCTCAACTTCTGGTTCATTCTCTTTCTATTGCTGTAGGATTTTTAAAATATTTTTTTAACAAAATCTCTTTCTCAGTAGCTTTCTTTTCTTTCTTCTTTGGCCAATTCTCAGGTCAGATCGCCCCTTTAAGTCTATACTCCTCCCCCGGCCCCCGCAAAGTGGCAGCATTTGTTGAAGCAGAAGCTTTGAGTAAAAATTGCTAAAATGATCTGAAATGAAAAATGCCAGAACTATGACCCTTGGCAATTTCGCAGAGCCCTTGTTGAGTGACTGTATATGTGAGTACACATTTTTCTAATGCAACCCACTAGGTTCTGACCATTTTCTAGGAGATAACACTATTTTCTTTGAATTTCTGCCAGGGCTGTAACACATTACCGTCTAGATTCCTGTTGTAAGGCAGCTGTTCGGTATCTTATAATTGGGCGGGTCTGGAGGATTTGTATGTATAGCTATTAGACATATCTGAGATTTTAAGTAAATCATTTTGTGGAGTGAAATATTATTAAAATAGATTTGTAAAAAAATTAAAATATCCTATTTAGCTTTCAAACTACAGGCACAAATATATAACTGAAAATTTCATCTGAAATCATAAAGAGAAGAAAAAGAATTGAGTGATCCAAATGTACCTCAATTGTACAATTTTCATACAAAATAGTACAAGGAACTTAGATGCAATCATTCGATGTGTTTGGACAAATGGGTACACTTTCTTGTGTAACTCACAAATGTGTTGTAATAAAGAACATTTCTGTCATCCAAGGAAGGTCCTGCAAACTTCCAACCACTCATGTCCCCATCAGAAGCAATCACTGTTCCAATTTCTCTTGTCATAGATTGGTTTTGCATTTTCTAAAAATGTACTTAAAAAAGCGTAAATAAATATTTGTGTGATGGACTCCTTACATTCCACAGAATGGTTTCCAAAACAATCCACTTGTTCACATGTGTCAGTAGTTCCTTCTGCTGAGTGTATTGCAGATATTTGAACTGTTGAGTCATTCACTCATTGGTGAGCATTTGAGTTGCTTCCAGCTTCAGGGCCTACTATAAACTGCTTTGAACATTCTTGAACAAGCATTTTTAAAATGCATGTTTTTATTTCTCTTGGATTAAAAAAACCTAGGAGTGGAGCTGATACATCACAAGGGTAGGAAATTGTAACTTTTAAAGATACTGTCAAATGGCTTTCCAAATTAGATATCTCCATTTTACACACTTATCTCCAGTGTATAAGGTTTCCAGATAACACAAATATGTATCAATATTTAGTCAACCTTCTAAAATTGAGTTATTCCAGTAGGTATATAGTAATTACTATCTCATTGTGGTTCCGATTTTCACAAGCCTAATAACTGAGGACACTAAGTACATTTCTGTCTGCCATTTGTTTATCTCCTCCAGTGCCTTCTCTAAGTGCCTATTCAAGACTTTTCTCCATTTATTAAAAATGGTGTTGTTTGAAATTTTATAAATTGATTTATGGAAGTTCTTTAGTCTGATGTAAGTCCATAGCCAGATGTATGTATTACAAATACTTTCTCCCAGTGGTAGGTTTTCGATGAGCAGAAATTTTTAATGTTTAGGAGGGATAAATTACCCCTTTTTTATTTCCAGGATAAATTATTGCATTTTTCAGTTCCAGAATTTCCAATTTTTTAAAGTTTCTTTTTCTCTACTCGAATTTCTCATTTGTCTAGTCATCATTTATACCTTTCCTTTAAATTCTAAACCATTTAAATCACTATTTTCTTTTTCTTTTTTTAATTGAGACAGAGTCTCACTTTGTCACCATTGGTGGAGTTCTTTGTCACCATTGGTGTCGTAGCTCACAGCAACCTCAAAATCTTGGGCTCAAGTGATTCTCTTGTCTCAGCCTCCCTAGTAGCTAGGACACCTACAACAAGGCCCAGCTATTTTGTTTGTTTATTTGTTTGTTTGTTTAGCAGGTCCGGGTAGTGTTCAAACCCACCAGCCCTGAAACATGTAGCCGGCATCCTCACCATTGGACTATGGGCACCCGGCCTGTTTTAAATTTTTTTATCTGCTAATTTTAACATCTTTCTCATCTCTGGGTCTGTCTTTTACTTAAAATACTGCCTTTTATTTTCCCTAGTTATGGATCACACAATAACTTGCTACTATGTTTATGTAGTGAGATTTTATTTTATGCTGAACATTATGTTGTTTAATCAAGATTAAAAAAAAATTCTTCCTTTAAAGAGTGCTGAGTGTTCTTCTGGCAAGAAATTAATTTAGTATTTTATAATCTCTTGATTGTTAAGGTAGTTCATTATTATTTCCTATTATAACTCTGGAGTAGCCCCACTCCTAAATGCATACACTTTGGGGACCTGTGTTGAATGACTATAGTGTTAAGAAAAAGCCCAGCTGGTCGCAGCCCCTACCTCTTCAGAAAGGTGTGACCTCTGGAATGTAGGTTTACTTTTATAGCTCTCCAGTCTCACAGCTTAAAGATAATTCTTGCACAGATTTCCTTTTTTTGTGGTCACTGGCCTTAACCAATTCCCACCCACCGAAAACCCTGAACTCCAATCTCTGCCCCCTGAACACAGCGAGACCACCATGCACTGACGGGGTTTCCTCTATCAGCTATGCAATCTGGAAACTGTTGCTACGAAAAAGTCGGGGTGCTTGTTCATGGGGCTCACTAAGTCTGTTTCCTTTCTCTCTAAGCCCACAGTCCTGCTTGCCTTTTGTCACATGTCTAAAACTCTTGTCACAGATCACGTGCCCAGTTGGATAGTTTCTGGTGAGCAGGCTATCCAGTGCCAATTACTTTGTCACGGGCTCAGGAGAGTCTTTCAAGGTTTTCATGGCAGTTATTATGTTCCTCAACCTAAAACCTGGGTACTAATCAGTAAAAGGCCAAGACACATGTAAGCGCCTCAAAGATTTTCTTTTTTAAATAAAGACTCCATTTTAACAACCCTGCTTCTCTAGTTTTATCAACTACAAGGCATAACAGGATTCTTTCTGCATTATGCCTCTCAGATAAGTCAATCTTCAAATATTCATACAAGCAACTTCAAAAAAGCCATTAGTACTTATGGCGAGCCAAATACATTGTATACCATATGACCAGAAAAAGAAAATGTGGGCTGCGATTTTTGAATGAGACCTGAGCCGAGCTATATATGACATTTGATTTTGCTTCTTCTTCTCCCTTGATAGAGCATTTCCTACATGGGCATTTATATATTCAAAGCTGGAAGTGGATTCTGGACTCTTTTAACTTTTTATAGTTTAAACTAGAAATATCCCAAGTGTTCCTTCACTGAGCTCAAACTGTTTTGCATCCTGCTTCTGTGTATACTCACACCTAACCCCTACCGCCCTCGCACACATCCACGCTCCCACACAGACATGCAAAAATGGCTCTGTGAGAGCAGACCCATCCCTGCCTTTGCCAAGGACGGAGCCAGGCAAAGAACGTAACACAATTTGAATCAGTGCCAACGCCATCATCATTACCACTTTTTCACTCTTCCATCATGGCTTCATGTTAGCTGATTTTTCTGACATGGCATACATTAAACTTAAAAGAAAAAAAGCTGAGAAGACAAATACAATTTTACTCATTTAAATTTAAACCGTCCTAAAATAGAAGAAGGCTAGGCATGGCAGTCCACGTCTAGAATCCCAGCACTTTGGGAGGCCAAGGCAGGAGGATTGGTAAGTCCAGGAGTTCGAGAAGAAACAAGAAGCCCTCATCTCTGCAAAAAATAAAAAATTAGCCAGATGTGGTGGTGCACACCTGTAGTTTTAACTACTCATGAGGCTGAGGCAGAAGCTTCACTTGGGACCAGAAGTTTGGGGCTATAGTGACCTGTGATGATACCATCATTTACCTACCACTCCAGCTCAGGCAACAGAGTAAGAACCTTGTTTCCAAAAAGTAAAAAATAAATAAATAACAAAGATAGGATTATCTCTGGACACAATTATAAAGACCATGTGGACCAAATGCACTTGTTGTTGTTGTTGAGGGCAGACTCTGCACCTCAGCCTCTCACCCTTCTTGGCGGTGGCCGTGGTGGGTCAGAGGTGCTCCGGGAGCAGCAGTGGTTACACACAAGGTACGAAGCCCCCAGACAAACAACAAAACATAGGTGAATCATGTTCTAGGAGAAAATAGCTAAACTGAAAATATTTTTACTAAGAAACCTTCAAAGGAAGGAAAGAACAGACTGAAAAATGAGTTAAAGCAAAAAAGCAATAGAGGCTTTGAACAGAAACACAAGAAAAAGAGATAAGGAGTTCCTTCATGTAGTTTAAAGTCAAAATGACGCCTGGGGAAGCAGACGTTCAAGTGTACAGGAGAGCGCTAAAATGATGTGTGTCGATGAGGCAGTGGGGGGGCACGAGGGTCTCCCGACCATTCACACGTAGCTACCCCTCAGCAAGGGAAGGCTGGGCGCCCACTCGGAATTGCTTGATGAAAGCCTTGGTCTCTCTCTCCTCAGTCTACAGTCCTTATTTCAGGTGATGTGCTGTGTGTTTCTATTCTGCCCTCAGCCCACGAACTTCCCAACGATGACTCTGGACCTTCTTTTGTGTTGTGTGAACACGGTAAACAAAAAAGATTGCATAAGGAAAGGATTCAGGAGATGAGCCTGAGAGAATTTCAATCATCTCTCTAAATTCACAAAGCAGGGAAGTGGCAGAGGCAGAGTTCGCAAGGCAGCAGGGTCCCCTGTGGTTCGAGGTTGTGTTCTTCCTACCACACCTTGTTTCTTCCCGCAGGTTCAGAGCATTTTGGAATGGGAGCGCAGTCTGTGTGGGCAGCGTATGTTTGTACAAATTGGCTTTCGAGACCAAACACTGGCTTATGTTTGTATAAAATCTGTCTGAAACCAAACACTGGCTGATGTTTATACAAATTGTAGTCTACGTCATGAGACAATGTTGTATTTGTTATTCCTTAATAGCCTTCAGTCAGAGATTAGGAAATTAAATGACATGGAGGATTAAATTCTTCCAATTGGATGAAACATCTAGTACAGTACCTACTTTCTAGAACTTTAAGTGTATAAAACTATTGAAAGCTTTTATAACGTGCTCAGTCAACAAAACATGTTGCTTCAAAACTGACATCCTTTAGTACCCATGGAAAGTTAAGGTCCCATTATTTATTTTAAAAGAGCTTGATAGAATATTAAAAGACAGAAATCCAGAAGGATATTATTTATCACTGCAAAAATGGTATTTTCCAAGAAGTGCCATTGGCCTACTTCTCCACTGAGGGGACCAGAATCTTGATGGAAATATTCACCTAGAATGAATCCAGGGTTGTTAAGCCAGCACTGTCGTGGCAGTACGGATTGTTAAAATATTTAAATAGTTCCATTTTGATTGGTAAATGGCAGCTATAATGAGCACTGACATGAATTAATAATGAATATTCCAGCTCATATGCTTTATTTCAGAAACTCAACATCGTCTGTGATTCCAGAACATTTTTTCCTAACCCAGGCACTATGCACAGAGCTGAGGGCTGCTCTGAAATCCTGACATTTATTTTAAACATCAAGGTGGCAGAAGAGGGGTAAACAGTCAAACTGAGGAGAACCTGGTACATGAACCTCCACAAGAAATGACCATGATCTTCCGGAGAGGGGAAGCAGGGATCATGCTCAGGTAGCGAGTGGAGAGTCTTCCAGGGCTACTGTCAAAGACGGGTGCTGCAGCATTTTCTCCAGTAAAATTTTTAGAGAGCCCTGTTTTGTTTTGTTTTGTTTAAGCAACTTTTTTTCCTGGTCAGTGCTGACCATCCCTGTGAGCTGTGAAAGGTCAAGTCATCTAAAAATCCATCTGAAACGCATTTAATAGTCACAACATGCACCCCAGTGAGCAACAGTAAAGCCCTCTTTGTCACACCCACCTACATTTTTCATACAAACCCTTGCCCCTCTTCCCGCCCAGGCCTGCCGGTTCTCTGACTCTTGGAGATGTGTGGAGCCTGCTGTCTCCTGGCGATCAGGAAGTGCAATTGCACTCTTTTATTCTTCTTTCTTCCTGTCTTTCTACCTCAGTTAAAACGTTGGCACCTGGCAGTCATCACTTCACCTGCTGGCCCAGCCTTCTCCTGATTCACCCTCAGAGTGTACAGCTCTCTCATGCTCCCCAGGGGAACAAGGAAGAAAAAGGCCCAGACTCTGGCTCTTAAATCCTAGGATAACCCTCTCCCCTCCCTTCTAGCTCCCCACTCCTCCTCTTCCTCCCCACTCCCTTCTAGCTCTCCACTCCTCCTCTCCCTCCCCACTCCCTTCTAGCTCTCCACTCCTCCTCTCCCTCCCCACTCCCTTCTAGCTCTCCACTCCTCCTCTCCCTCTCCACTCCCTTCTAACAACGCAAGAGCGTCGTGTATCGCCAGAGGGTAAGTCCAA
>CAUYQV010140910.1:0-21312 GCA_963574575.1 Galagoides demidoff
GGCGCCTGTGGTCCCAGCTACTTGGGAGGCGGAGGCAGGAGACTCGCTTGAGCCCAGGCGTTGGAGGTTGCTATGAGCTGTGATGCCATGGCACTCTACCCAGGGGGATAGCTTGAGGCTCCATCTCAAAAAAAAAAAAAAGTTTGCTTTAATATTAAAGTTTCAAATTTAATTATACAGAAGTCAAGAAAAAAATAATCTATGAAAATATTTTTTAGCATAATAGTCCCTAAAATATTTCTCTCTGTGTCTTTCTTTTCTTTTTTTTTTTTTTTGGTTGAATTTCACTCTCTCGCCCTGGGTCAAGTACTGTGGTGTCATAGCTCATAGCAACCTCAAACTCTTGGGTTCAAGTGATCCTCCTACCTTAGCCTTCCAAGCAGCTGAAACTATAAGTGCCTGCCACCGTACCTGGCTAATTTTTCTATTTTTAGTAGAAAAGGGATCTTGCTCTTGTTCAAGCTGGTCTTGAACTCCTGAACTCAAGCAATTCAGCCACCTCAGCCTCCAGAGTGCTAGGATTACAGGTATAAGCCACCATGCCTAGCTCCTAAAATATTTCAATTATGGAAATCAAGCTTTAATGTAAGTTGAATATGATAGTATGAGTCTGATCTGACTAATTTTCTTCTTATTATTACATCCTCCAGATTGTTAAAATCTTTATTTGTAATTGTCACATGGTGTGCTGATGTAGTTTCTTCTATAATAAAATCACCTCAAAATAGTTTTCATCAGCCCAACCAGTAAAAAGCACAGACATAAAATAAAAATGGAAGTAACAACCATGGAACCAAAAATATGAAAATGGCTTAGAAAGAAATGGTATACATTGGAATTAATAACATTATTTATTGAGTCATGACAGTTTCTATAATGGCATTCGACTAAAGTCCTGTGATTTGGTTAAACAAAAATCCCAGCTTCTCTACCTTTGATCTTCTCTCCCTCTGCGTTGGCTCCTCAGGCCTGGTGGTCTCACACTATGCACACCACCCCCCAGGCCCTGCACCTGGGTGTGAGTGCTTCAGGTCCAGCAGCTGAGGTTGGTGGGAATTCACATGAAGACAATTATCAGAATTATGGTAAGCATGGTTCTCCTTCTTAATTGTAAGCTGGAACTTCTTTATGACCATTTCCTCTATTTATGTTCTGGAGTACACTGAGGGGAAAGACTCTGCCAAAAGGGAGAAGTACAAACAGGCACAAAACTAAGGAGACAGCCCTCTGTCCTTCTTTGGGGGTGGAAGTCATGGGGTGGAGGGCACTTTATTAGCCGAACTTCAGCCCAGAACTGTCCTCTTCGTCATAGAAGACCATGACCACTTTTATCCATGGCCTCCTTTTTCCTAAACAATCTGGCTTCACTCCCATTCTGGCTTCAGTACTGAACTGGCTTCTCCAAAGACAATGAACCATCTTCTCATCCTTAAATCTAACAACCTCGTTCACTCCATCTTCTATCTGATCTCCTGAAGTGCTCCATTTCCTCTTCTGTTTCTGACCACTCCTTCTCCATCTGCCTCTCACTTCTGAAACTAGTTCTTTGATCTTATTCTTTTCTCACCATATCTTCTCCCAGACTCAAAGGGCCCCTTCCTATAAGGTGAATCCCCAAATCTACATTTTCATCCTTGACTTTGCCCTGAGCTCCTGTCCTACATCTTCAGCCATGGATGGCTGATTTCAACTTGTCTCTTACACAACGTATCAAAGATTTGACTTTTCAGCTTGGCCTCATCTGCCACTTGGCTTCCTTCTCTAATTTATCTTATTTCCATTTGTGGTAGTATCTTTTTCAAAATCATCTACATAATTTTATTGATTCTTCACCTTATTAAATTGAATGGTATAAACTTTCTATTTATGTAGATAAAAAATGTTCAAAAATCAGCAATTTCCTACAACTCCCATCAAAAAGTTCAAGTCCTTTTGACCTCAAATTATACCAGCAACCTCCAGTTTTCTGCCCCTCCAATCCTCTGCAGTTTATTCCGAAGGTTATCAGCTTATTAATCCTTAAGAAATACATTTGAGAACTTTCTAAATTAAAAAAAAAAAAAGGTTTTTTTTTTCACTTTTTATTACTGACCTTGTACAATCAGTCTGCAAACCTTCTGGAGTGTCTTGCCATTCTTACCTCCTTGATGCCATCAGTGTCAAGTTAGGATCATATCTCTCTCTTCTTTATTTGAGGAATAATTCTTCCTTACTTCAAGTATCTCTCTGCCTATAGATTTACTCAAACCTTAATCTGACCCAGCCTAGTGACATCTCCACTACCATTCCACTGTATTGTTAACTACTTTTACTCATGAATTGTCCTTCTAGAACTGTTCAAATGCCTTGAAAGTAAAAGGCAATGTATTTTATGTCTCCTTTTTCACTAAGCTGGGTATATGTATAACCTAAACTGTAGTAAGTGATCAAAAAATATCTACTGATGCTTTTAGTGATTTTTAAAAAATGATCTGCGTCCTAGTCCAGATACCATCACTTAATTCACTCTTTGAAGCCCAGATATGTGATACCTTTTAAAGTAGTTTTTTAGGCCCTGCTCTATTTCCTATCAAAGCCACTGCAGTTCATGCCATCATGCACTGGTGGGCCAGTCTCTCTCCTAGGCAGACTCCTAGATTTCATCAGAATGAAAACTGATGAAAGATAGAGAGATGTTCTTCAGATTTTTAAATTCTTAGACTAGACTTGAATTTCTTTATATTTCTTGCAATAAAACCTTGGAGAAGTATATAGCAAGATATCTCAGAAATCTACTAATCCAAACAGCCCAGTGACTACAGTTAAATTGAGAGGCTTTGATATAGGAATCCTGTTTTCATGGGACCTCATAATCTGTTATCTGAATATCCAGGCAAGAAAATGCATCTTTTGTCATCAAGTCATAATTGTTTGGTTCTTCTCCTGACTGCTTGATTTATTTTAAAAATATCCTTGATCTTTGTCTTCTCATGTGTATAAATAAAATAATTCTCATAAGCCCTGCTGGCCCCTCAATGTTCTTTGCCCATGTTTCATCTATGTTGCCAGAAAATTACTGAGATTCAATCCAGGATGACTTGAAAATAAACTAGTTTATGTTTTTAGATAATTTCCTAAATAAGCAACTCAAAATCATAAAGCTGGATTTCTTGAGAGATTTTTATTACATTATATATGACATTGTATTTCACACACAGGAGACAAAAAATATTTTTTTTTTTACTTTCAAAAACCTCTGCTACTCATAAATAATTCTAAACATAAGAAATAATTTTATAAAAGAGCATATTCCCTTTTGGTACTTTAGGCCATTTTTCAAGACTACTTAGAAAAAAAGCAGTCAACACAATTACTCAAAGATTTATATACCGTTAAGCTGCAGTGAGAAAAAATTTTAATTCTGAGGACTACAAAAATATGTGAATAGGGAATAAAATAAGTAAATCTGCATATTTAATTTTCAGACAAGACATACTAAGTTAAATGTTCTAAATATGTGATATGCTACCCTAGGTCATTAGGTTTAAATTTATGATTAAAGAAATAAAGATGCCATATTCATTTAAATATACTGTGTCCATTAATTATTGAGCCACACGACTGAATTGCTATTCTAACTTTGGTTAAAGATTAATTCTGGTTGTTCTTAAACTTTCTTTAAATCTTTTTACTTTGTAATCAAGTGGAAAGATTATACTTAAAGTTAATTTCCTGGCTAATTAGGAAGGGGGGAATCAATTGCATTAAGCAGAAAAATGTCCCTTAACTCAGGCACACTGATCTAAAAATGAGAGCCAAATTAAAAAAAAAAAGATTCTGCTTTTATATGCTGTGTTGTTTTGCTTTGTTTTTAATTGCAGTCTTTGTTTCTCTTTCATTCATTTTGGAACAGCTTATAAAACTTTCTTGCTAAACTCCTTTGTCCTCACTTGTATACAATGGAATATTGTTTTTAAAAAACTAACCCAATAAAATTCACATTTCCATGATGTTTCTTTCTTAAATACTGGTGTCTGTAAACTAAGTAGAAGAAATGTTAATTTTCAACTAAATATCATAATTTGTTTTTCCGGGTAAAAACATACATTTTTAGATTTCTAGATTTTAGTTTACATCCCCCTGAAATTTATCGAATGCCTACTACGTGAAAGTGCTTTATATTTTGTACAAAATCCAAGTACAATGTATAGATATTTTTGTTTGGTTCATGTATGATGTGAAGGAGGCAGCCTCTTGCAGGCCTTGTCAGGTCCCTTCCAGATCTCTTCATTTGACTGGTTCTGATTTGTATCCTTTACAGCAAAACTATAATCATAAATACAGAGCAACCCTGAGCTCTATGTGTCATTTTGGCAAATTATTGAATCTGAGGGGGTAGTGAGAACCCATGAAATTTGTAGCCAGTTGGTCAGACATACAGGAGGCCTGGAATCCCCCCCAGCTCCCAACTGGAGTCTGAGGCTGAGGCAGCCTGGCTCTCAAGTTGAGTAGGAGACTGCGCTCTTACATTGTGAAATGTGACCATAGTCAGAGAAGTCAGGATCAGAACTGGACAATAGTGATTGGTCACTTCCAAGAGGAGAGACAATGTGGCTTCTCCTGCTCACACCTGGATTCCTACCTCTGGGGCAAGTTTTCTGCCCTGTTGTGAACAGTCCTAGGGAGAGTTGCATGGGTTATAAACTTCAACCTCTAGCCTCAGGAAGACCTTCAGGTGCCTGCAGGCTTGACTGACATTTAATTGTCATCACTTTCTGGATCCAGCTAAACTGCTCCCAGATTCTGACTCACAAATGTTTATTGCTTTTAGCCACTAAGTTTGAAAAAATAAGTAACTGATATACTAAGGAAGCTGATGTTAGTTGCATTTAGCTTTAAGATTCTGATCTTGTTTCCCAGTTGATCTCATAGACTAATGTGTAACTTCCCCTTCCCTGTCATTGATTTTCTTATAAGTGGTTCTCTAAGTAAGTTTGCCTGTCTCCCCCATTAAAAAGTGAGATTACCCCTCTTGACTCTAGGATAGGCTAAACCAAGCCCCAAATCTTAGTAGCTTAGCACACACAGAAGAACTATTTCTCGATCACATGGCAGTTAGATGTGGCTCAGCAAACATTTTTTACATCCCCACATGGGAGAAAGTGGGAAGGTCTCCTTTGGGGTCTTAGTACATATTCTCATAGACTGGAAATTATGGACATCCCATCTGTCCACATCCTGTGGCCAAACTCAGTCACCCAGCACCAACCTTCCTTCAAGAGATGCTGTGAAACATACTTTTTCTATCTGAGAAAGAAAAGAAAATGGAATTTGTGGAAACCAGTTCTCCTTTGGAGAACATTGAATCTGGTCAGTAGCATCAAAAAGTATAAATATTATAATGACAACATCTCCCACCCAAAATAAAGAGAAGAATCTTTATTACTAGAAGATGGACTGAGGCAGTAACCGTAAACATATCTATGAGATGGTAGCCATGGTATACTGTGATTTTCAACTTTTCTCTTGATAAAAATGCTATGCTGTTTACATAACACAAAGAAATACAGTGAAACGTAGCTTTCTTTTTCTCATTCACTATCACGTTTTATGTTCTATCACACTGGGGTCAGTTGCAATATTCATGTAGTTTTATATGACCCCACTGTGTAGAGTTTTTAAAGGATATTAAAACCCATGACGAGCAGAGGAAGGGCATTCTCATAAGCAGGCACTTCAAGGGCATATGTTCTTATCCCAGTTGCTTCCAGGAGGGACCAGTTAGTGGCTAACTTCTCCAGCCCCTCTCGCCTGCAGGCGTTGCCTTTATTGAACTTCCAGGTTCTGCTCAGCTTAGATACTGAGACAGCCCTCACCATGGCAGTCTGCATTCCACCAGGCTTGGGTGCACAGCTGCAGGATATAATTAAACATTGCTGCCTAAATATATGTATGCCTCCCACTTGTAACCTTCCTCTCCAGTTCATTCCCTTTCCACCACAACACACACACACACACTCTCACACAGACATGCACGCACACATCACACTCACATGCAAACAGTCACTCTCACAAGCACTCATGCACCCACTCACATGTGCACACACGTACGCACACTCACATGCACAAGCACACACTCACACACTCACACACCCACTCACACACACACACGCACACCCCAGAAAGACAACATATAATGATATAAAATAGCTTAAATCATTCTCTTTGTATAATCATCCTTTAGTCCTTGGGAATTCAGAAAGAAAAAAAAAACTATATTATCCAAAGTATTTAAAAATCACTCCTAACCTAAACTGTATATTCAAATTTGAGATTAAAAGTCAATTTTGTGGCTCTACAGCACACACCCTAACGACAGTAGGAATTATCCAAACACCCAGACTCTGTTTTTCCTAAAACTGTTTCTGCAGAACTACCTTGGGTTTCGGTGATAGTAACAAAATTGAGATTTTTATCATGTTTCATTCACTTCACAAACCATGAAAACCAAGCGAGGGTGTGTGTGGCAAATGGAAAAAAATAAGCACAAACAAGCCCGTTAATTGTCCTCTTTTAAATCTTGATTTGTGTATGCTTTCCAACTCTGGAAACTCTCAGTATCTTATCCTGAGCTCTGCTTTTTATCAGTGGATAGATTACAGAAAGAAATTTTAAAAATAAAACAAAATGACCTCATATGTTCTGACCTCTTCTGTAAGGGACTCTGAAAATATGCTTTCAAAAAAAAAAATAGGCTGCAATATTTCTTCCTTTGTTTTCTCCCTGGAAGAAGAGGGCAGGGGCAGAAGTTTCCACCGCCCTTCTTCTGAGCCCTCTGTTTTATCTGCCAACAATGCTTAGCAAAGACAAGGGGCTGATTACAAAATCAGGGCCAAACCCTCTTCTTACTATGAGAGCTGGTATGAATCATTGAACTGAAGACTTGGGAAGGACTCTGGCTGGTTCTAGGCAGTAACTCTTACAGCTGAGATAAAAAGAAAGCTGACACTGACAGGCTTAGATGGGAGCAGGTTTAAACTCTTCCTCTCTAGAAACAACTGACCCAATTGAGTCTTCACGGTAAGGTGGGAAGTTTTCTTCATTGTAAGCATCACCTCTCCATCACATTGCAGCATTTATGTGGAACTTGTCATTTTTAGGGTTCTCTCAGGCCCATGACACGGCCTTTCATCGCCTGCTGAGACGTTAAACCTGACGCCTCCCGCACCCATACCACTGTCACTCCAGGACATGGGTGCCAACTCCAGAGTGAAATTCATTATTATTCATTATTCACAAAACGTCTGAGCTCCAGCTATGTGTCCAACACTATCATATGTTCTAGAAACAGAAACATAAACAAGGGGCATGAGAGAAACTGAGGTTTGGCTTTGTGATCTGTGTGGCATTCATGTTATTTCTCTCTGTTCAAATCATAGTTCCCACAATGAGGGCCCTGAGAAGTAGTTACCCTGCTCTGAAGATTTATTCCTTCCTTCTCCCAAAGAGAGTCAGAGTATAATTGTTTTTCATAAGGCAATGAGATAACATCAACTTCCTTTGGGGGGTGGGATTCCAGCCAATGTCTGTGGAGGGTAAATGTGGGAGTCAGCAGATGAACAGGCTTTCAGCTTCTGAAAGGATGTAAAATGTTCCTCAAATACACTACATTTCTGATCTACTTTTACCCTTTTGTCCGGACTTGTGAATGGTCCAAAGATAGAATGGGGGAGCAGGCTCTAACTGATCTCCCCTTCTCGTGCTGCCCACAGCCCTGGACAGGGGCAGCCTCCCCAGGCATTACACCCTCCCTTACATGCCGTGAACTCATAACTTGTTTCCTCTCACCTTTTTCCTTCTGAAAAATAGATGCCGAAATTCCCTGCAATCCATGTAGCAGAGAGGAACAGGCTCAATTTTAGTGCTGTTCTGTTAGGAATACTGTTTGTTGTTTGTCTTTCCAGAATGTGGAGATTTAGCTGCTCTGGGTGGGGATGAGATTATATTGATATTTCTCAGTAATGATTCCAATAATGGTTTGTTTTGTTTGTTTTTTACTTTATATTAATGCAGGACATTATAAAGTCAATAAAAAGAATTCAATAATAAAACTGGATGTAATTGTTTAATTTAGCATAATATTTACTGAGGAAGTACTAATGCCAGGAACTTCCTCAGAACAAATAGACCAAATAGAGAGAGAGGGAGGGGGAGAGAGGAAGGGAGGTGGAGAGAGAGAGGGAAGGAGGGAAAGGGAGGGGAAAAACCAACAAAAGCAAAAAGAGACAAATGCTAAAGCTTCAGTACATCCAAGGAAACAATCTTTTTTTTTTAGACAGAGTCTTATTATGTCACCCTCAGTAAAGTGCTGGGGCATCACAGCTCACAGCAACCTCAAACTCTTGGGCTTAAGTGATTCTCTTGCCTCAGCCTTCCAAGTAGCTGGGATTACAGGTGCCTGCCACAATGCCCAGCTATTTTTTGTTGTAGTTGTCATTGCTGTTTGGCAGACCTGGGCTGGGTTTGAACCTGCCAGATCTGGTATATGTGGCCGGCACCCTAGCCACTGAGTGACAGCTGCTGAGCCAAAGGAAACAATCCTTAAAGAGTCAACCTACAGAATAGAAGAAAATATTTGCAAACCATACATCTGAGAAGAGGTTAATATCCAAAATATATAAGGCATTCAAACAACTCAACAGCAAGAAAAGAAAATAACCTGATTTTTAAAATGGACAAAGGACCTAAATAGATATTTCTTATAAGAAGAAATAGAGATGGCCAGCAGGTATATGAAAAGATGCTCATAATCGCTCATCATCAGGGAAATATAAACTGAAACAAAAATGAGGTTCCGCTTCACTCTGGGTAGGATGACTACCAGCAAAAAGATAGAAGAAAACAAGTGTTGGTGAAGATATGAAGAAAAGAACGCATATACACTATTGGTGAAATTCCAACTGGCCCAGCCATAATGGAAAACAGTATGGGCGGTTTCCCAAAGAACTAGAACTATGATATGATCCAGCAATGCCACCTCTGGGTATTTACTCAAAAAGTTTGAAATCAGTATGCCGGGAGATGTTTTTGTTCACACATTCACAGCATTATTCACAATAGCCCTGCTCTCCCCACAGCAGAAATGAGGTTTCCACTACCTTCTCACAGCGCATCCACGGCATAAACCTACTAGAATATTCAAAACATCGTTTTTCACTCTGTTGATTTGATTGTCGTTCTCCCCAGCTTAAGGGCCAGCTTCTTAAGACAGGGTCCTTTATTTATTGGCCATTTGTTTAGCTTTATTACTTAAGCATCTGGAACATTTGCACAATATTTATCAAGAAAACCTTCACCAAGTACTTGCTATGACTCAGACACTGTTTTAGGAATCAGATACTGTCTCGACTTTAATGTTATTTCCCATATTCCTACAGTAAGGAGAGAAGAAGCTGCCCCACCCCAACCCCCAGGAAGGAAATACTGTTCTCATTTCCTTGAGGACAAGTCCCGCTGTCACCCTAAGGGTCTCTAGGCCTCTGTGATGAATACTGATCCTCATGGGCACCACAGTGGATTCAGGGTTGTTTCATAAAGTCAGTGCACCCTAGGCCCTGCCTGTACTCGTGTCGGCCTCAGGATGGAGAGCACAGAGCTCAGAATCCTTTCTGTCACTGGTCATGGTTAGCATCAGACTTGTCATGCAGGACTGTGACTGAGCCGCTCATGCAGATGCTATCAGCAAGGGGCATGTCAAGTCTGATACACCACTACTGAACTGCCTGCTTTTTACTGTGCATTGGTAAGAGCTTACGTAAATCAGAGCCACTGCTTCTCATAAAATTGCTGAGACAGATTTTTCTAGTATCACTAAAATCTAATATGTCGTTTCAGTGACATTGGAAAAGAAAATGATCTTGTTCCATCGGGAGAGTCGACTGAACCTCACTGTCTGACTTGCTTCTCTTTATTCAAGTCCCCGGTATTATGAGAACAAGCAGCCCGCCCCAAGAAAGATCCCAAGTTTAGAATCCACTTTCTTTTGGAGGTAATAATCAGTTCTTTTAATCACCTGTTTCCCCCTTTGTAATATTGTCCAGAACACTTGTGAAATATGTTGGTATTCACAGATCTAATGCACCAGTACTCTGAGTCACAAAAATATCCAGATGATGTCATAGTAATAGTTTCTCAAAATAAGAACTATTTTATAAACTTACTATACTTCTAGTGCATATAATATATATTTTTATATGTATGTCTTTCTATTTACTTAATAGCTCTACAGGGGTAAGCAGAGCAGATCCAGCAACTAGGACGTCATATTTAATCACCCACCGTAACACATCTGGGAAAATAATAATATTGAGAGTTGTGAGCGACATGCTCTGGGGACACATACAGTAAGTAGCTACAGTCAAATACCTCACCACAGCTTAGAGTGAAAAGGGACTCTTCCTGTTACATCATACCCCCCTATCCCATGCCTACCAAAGAAATGTGTTTCTACATAAAACACAGAACTCTAAGATATATAATTTTTTTCTCAGTTAAAACCCTTATAGTTTAACTGCATATTTTTTGCAAAAACCATCCACCCACACTGCAAAGCTGTACTCAAACACACAGCCAGTCAGAGGACAAGACAGATGTCAACATGCAGGGATTTTGAGGCATTAGGAAGAGTATGAATGTACTCAAAAGGGTTTTTTTTGCTACATAATTAAAAGAAGGTTACTTGTATAATTTAAATGGCAAAGTACACATTTTTAAGATATTATATTATTCCAAAGCCTGAAATAATAGCATGAAGAGCTGGAAGACAAGTGTTCACTGAAGTCTGAGACATGATAACTATGCTTCATAGCCAGAGCCCAGTTGGAATATCTTTGGACACAATAGCTTATTCCCGGAATAGATCAAAGAGACTTAACAGCCATGTGTATAAAATTACGGCCTTCCTTCTTTTGAAGACAATATGATAGATGTGGGTGTGTACTCATTTAGATTAGTGCATGCTTTTTATACCAAAAAATGCCTGAGGCACAAGTCTCTCACTTAGGTCCTATTTAGTTCCTGTTATTCAGACCCGGGATTCCTGACAGGTCTCCCTCGGTTCCTAGTGAAATCAGTCTTCTGCTCTCGCAGGGAGAAACTATAACGCTGCCCTTGAACTTTCCATCTCCATTCCCCACTCTTCTGTGCATTCTGGGTCTAGTGCTCGGCACAGGAAGGGTCAGCAGCTGCCTCCTTCAGACTGTGCGGGCCGTCTGTCCCCAGCCCCTTGTCAGGCTGTGCGGCCGGTCTGTCCCCAGCCCCTGGCCCCTGCCTTCTCTCCTCTCCCCGAACCGCCTGCTCCACCAGCTCTACTGGCCCAGCGCACCGACTTCCCAGCTACGCATTTCGTCCTTCGCCCTGTGGACAGTTCCCTGGCTGCCACAGTCATTGTCTTAAAATATCACATTTCATTATCAATTGCTCTCAAAATTTCTACTGCAGCCTCTTGTTTAGTTTTTAAATTTCAGTACTTTCGTTTCTTTAATGCCCTTGTAACAGGGGCAACCCCCGCCTGTTCCTGGGCGCGTGTCTTATGCCCCTAATGCCTGTTGTCAGGGGGACTCCGCTGCAGAGGACAGGGCCCCGGGCCTCACTCGGGACTTGCTCCCGGGTGTTCTCTTGATCTGTGGGCTCTCCCCTCTTTCTTCTGTTGTCTGAATTAATCCTTCAATTTCCAACTCAAACCTACCTTCCCCAATTAACCTTGTTTCCTACATCAAAAAGGTACCTTCCTTTCTTTTTTTTTAATTGTAATCACAGTCTTTACCTAACAACATCCAGTAGCCACTGTCTGATCATATATTATTCTTAATTACCTTCTAATTCCGCATAGTTTTATTGGTCTGGTCTATGCAATTCGGTAGTCAAATTCTTAAAGGTAGGAACAAAGTTTCAATCACCATCTACAAGCCTAAAATCATGAATAATAGGCATGTAAGAAATAGCTACTGATATTATCAATGCTATATCTGATTTTCATGTGCAAAGTCGGAAAACATTACAGAAAACAATGAAGGACAAAATAAAAACTTAGCTGCTTCTTCCAAAAAATCAAGTGAATGATGAAATTCTTATCTAAGTTACTTAAACCTTGTGTGCATTAAGTTCAAATTAATACAAATTTGAAAACTCTTTAAAGAAATCTAGAAATTACTTCAATTTTAAGTTCACGGTTTTTGTTCTTGCAGTCACTAATTATTCTAGTAAGCCTTTTCAAGTTGTAAGAAAATGAAGATAAGAAACCTAAATATTCTTACAAGTATTGGGAAATAATATGGATATATTACACAAGAAAATAAATGAATAATTATGAAAATTTAAGTTTCAAGGTAAGTTCGTTTTTAAAATGTATTAGATTTATTAACTTAAAATACACTTAGTCAGCTCAGCGCCCGTAGTCCAGCAGCCAGTGCGCCGGACTGATACACAGGAGCTGGCAGGCTCAAATCCAGCCTGGGCCTGCCAAACAACAATAACAATTACAACCAAAAAAAAAAAAAATTGTTGGGTGCTGTGGCAGGCACCTGTAGTCCCAGCTACTTGGGAGGCTGAGGGAGGAGAATCACTTAAGCCCAAGAGTTTGAGGTTGCTGTGAGCTGTGATGCTGTGGCACTCTGCCGAGGGTGACGTAGTGAGACTCTGTCTCAAAAATAATTAAATAAATAAATACACTTAGTCATTTAAAATTGGATGGACACATATTGTTGTTATCTAACTGACATTTTCATTAAAGAGGAATAATCTCTTTCCTTCGTCCTCTAATCCCTGTTTGCTTAGCCAGGCACTCAACAATTATGCCTTCAAATAATGTGTTATGAGCATATTCTTACTTCTAAATATTCTAACTAACAATTCCTTTCTTTCCCTATTCTCATATCCACCCTAGTCATCTGGCCCTAGCAACCTATTTTATGTTATGAACAACAAGAAAGAACACTTGTTTAAAAAACATATTCATCTAATGAGTTCCTTTTCTTTTCTTTTTCTTTCTTTCTTTCTTTTTTTTTTTTTTTTTTTTGGAAACAGAGTCTCACTCTGTTGCCTGCGTAGAGTGTCCTGGTGTCATAGCCCATAGTAACCTCAAACACTTGGGCACAAGCAATCCTCTTGCCTCAGCCTCCTGAGACAAATGCCCACCACAACATCTGGATAATCTTTCCTTTCTTTTCTTTATCTTTCAGTAGAGACAGGATCTCCCTACTGTTCAGGCTGGTCTGGAACTCCTGAGCTCAAGCAATCTAGGTGCCTTGGGCTCCCAGAGTTCTGGGATTCCAGGTGTCAGCCACCAGGCCCAGATAAAATGATATTTTGATGCTGTTTCAGTTGTTTGGGTCAAGATGAGAGGTTGGGAGAGAACCATAGCCTGTGAGGGTACACAGTAACATCAATTCATATATAAAAGGCAGAATTTGTCCAGCTTAATGTATAACATGACTTCTTAATTAATTCTAAGCATTTGGTAACTTCTTGTTACACAAAGATGGATTCATTTTTTGTCAACTTAAACAGAATTTTAAGGAAGAGTTTTCTGAATTGGTTCTGGGTTTTCTGGGATTGGCTATCTAATATAATTAAATTTCAAAATGCTAATGGCTCTATTTCAGGTAGTAAAGTGAGCACTAATAGTTCATGACTTGAACAGGTAATGGAGATACACAAACTATCTGCCCTGGATACATCTAAACAACCACTTAAAAGAAGCAAGGAGCTGAGTGAGGGTGTAGATGATTCTGCAATATTTGTAGGAAGCAAATGAATATAATGAAATTGGATAGTTGCTCCTAATATCACGGGACAAGATAGTAGAAGAGTAAAAAGAGGTCAGAGATTCAAATTCCCAGGTGAATAGCGTCATAAATGAATTAAAGCCTTCTGTGTTTGCCCTGGAGATCCTTTTCAGCAGTGAGATTGCTGAAAATCAAACACGCAGATTCTCTTCCTGCAAATAGATGAATTACAACACACGTGGAACTCCCAACCTTGCCGAGTGTCCACTGTCAGATTTGTTAGATTGAGAGCATCAGTAGGGAAATAATGGGATGCTGTGAGCTGAGCAAGTACATGAGGGAAGATGGCAATGAAGCTGGAGACACGGAGCGCCCAAACCCTGAGGAGTGTTCTTTGCCGGTGGAAGAAGCCCCCAACCCTCAGGGGTCAGGGACCTTCCCAGCCCATGTGAGAAGATTAGCCCGGCCATTACCTAAGGAAGCTGTAATGGCCTCCTGTGAGGTGGTTTTCCTGGAAGACAAGATTGATTTGTCGCAGAACCTGCCACCACCATCACCATCTCTCTTTATTTCTAGACCTATAACTAGACTGAAGTTCCAGCAGACCCCTAATGATGACATAGAAAGTAACCCATTAGGAGGTACACTGCACTTCAAAAGGGCAAACTACTTCACTTTCCTGTTTCATACAGACAGAAATCCAGGGAACCTGTGGGAATGGATACAAAGGGTGTTGGATAATGGTGGAAGGAATATAAAGTTGGATCAAGCCAAATGTTTTGATATTAGCTCACTAAGCAGAGATTCTGCCTTTACTGATGCATTCAGAGAAGTTAGACAGGGTTTTAACTGTTTAGTTGAGTGGCTGAAACATGTACCAAAAGATGGTCCACAGTGAGCAAACTGGATGAGCCAGACTTGTCTTAGATTAACATAGGAAAGGAGATTCCAAGGCTTAAGGAGATCTGAATGTTAGAGCAGATTGATCATTTAAGACCCACCCTCCCACAACCAGGATGTCCAAGAGACATACTGCAACCAATACTGTGAGGAATAAATTTGTGAACAAAGCCTTGGCATTCTTGAAGAAGAACTCTGTGATAGTCAAGATAGAAGGAGTCAAATCCAGGAACATAGAAATGGGAAGAACATTACTCGTTATTAAATGTAATGACTCAATAGTAAAATGTTTGCTTTCTGTTGGCCTAGAAGTCTTAGTTCCAAAGGAGAGGATGTTTCCATGCACTGTTTCCATTAAATTGTAAGTTCAGACTGCCCCTCAGCCACTGGACTTCTCATCACTCTGAATCAACAGGCAACGAAGGAAGTTACCGTGCTGGCTGGAGTGATGGATCGTGACTACCATGGGGAAACTGGACTACCAGTCCCAGCACAGGTCTGAATAGAATGTCTGGAATACAGGAGATCCCTGAGGGAGTCTCTTGGTGTTATGAGGGCCTGTGGTTGAGGTCCGTGGGAAACTACAGCAATCCAGTTCAGGCAGAACTCCGTAGGGCTATATCCTTTACAATGAAAGTCTGGGTCACTCTGCCAGGTAAGGAATCATAACCAGCTGAGGAACACCAGGTGGGTAGTAAAAAAAAAAAAAGTAGTTATAAATACTAGCTATCACCACATGGCCAGTTACAGAAATGAAGACCGTGACTGTAATGAGCATTTTCTCCTGATTCTGTTATAAATATGCTTGTGTATACACGGGTAGCAAATACCTTTTTTTTCCTTCTCACATTCCCTTCTCCTGTAACAAAAGATGAATTGATTTTATATCACAAAATTGACTTTTTGTTAACTTCACATCTTTCAGTGACTTTGCCACCTTCTGGGAAAGGTATTAATGCATTTCATTATATTCCAGAAGTTTCATCATGTTAGGTAAAATTGTTATTATCTTCATCTGGAAATTGTGTATGGCTTAAGGGGAGGCACATGGGTACCAAGATGTCAAGAGGTGGGCTTGTTATTATTGGGTCATGAGGTGCCCAGACAGTTAATTAACATTATTTTGGGTGTATCTCTGAGGGTGTTTCTGCATAAGATGAGTGCTTGGATCAGGAGGCTGAGTAGAGTAGGTTGCCCTCCCCAGTGTGGGTGGGCCTCACCCATTGGAGACACCACCAAAACAAAAGGTGGGCTGAGAGAGAATTCACTCTCTGCCTGCTTTTGAGCTGGGATAATAGTCTCTTGCTGCATGTCTAATGGAACTTATACCATTGGCTCCTTGGTTTTCAGGACGTCAGACACAGAAATAAACAAATACATAAATTATATTTATATATCTATAGATCTTCTATTGGTTCTGTTGCCCTGGAGAACTCTGATTAATATCATATCCATGGTAATACGTCTTAACAAAGCTATATTGAATCAGAGTTCAAATTTTTCAATAATGAATTTAACTGTACATTTTAATTACATGTAAAAGTTAATATTGTATTTTCCATCCACATTTAAATGTTGCTGATTGGTTAATTTATTAAATAATTCAATCTAACTATGAAATTTTGCAGAAAGACTAACATATATACATACATACATATACATACATACATATATATATATATTTACTCAAAGTCTTGAGATAGTGGTAAAAACTTGCTTTTGAAATCAAAGTTAAACAAGTTAATCCTTATCATAAGATTATGATGGCACATCATATGCTATTAAAAATTATCTTTTATAAAACAATCCAAGAAAATGAACAAAAACTGAGTAACTTTTCTAAGGTCACAGGTCCAAAAACTCTGTATGAAAAGTCACGCATGGCTTGATGATGGAGATTCTCTCTGAGCCCCACGTGGTTAGGGAGTTGGTCGTGGGGAGAACATCCTAGCTGGTGCTCACACAGACCCCTGTGGGTCTGGGCAACCTGTGTGTCCTGACGACACCCCTGCCGGCAGTTGTAACCTGGCCTCCTTTGTATATTCAGTCCATCATTGCCTGAAATGTCCTTATCAGAGGACAACTGTAACGCTTTAATTTCAAAGTATATTATTAATATTTTATTATAAATTCATCAAATGCAGCAGCTACACATGAAAAAAAAAAACATCATCCACAACGCATCAGTACAGCCCAATGATGACTTTCCATTGTGCATATTCCTCCAGTTCTTATCCATATATTTTACTGTTATGTATTGTAATCACAGGTGTACATATATAATGCTATAAATTTCCTAGGCTCCTTCCTTACATAATAATCAGTTTAAACAAATACATACAGATGTAACCAATCAATACAATAAATTTTAATTTAGGATTGGATTTTCCTTTAGACGATTTTGCTTTGTACCTTTTTTGTCATTAATATTTCCATAAACATCTGTACATGGCACCCTTTCCACTTTGGTTTAGTTCTTAGAGTAATGCTTGAAACTGTGATAACTATTTCAAAGGGATAAAAATATTTTCTCCCCATGAGAACTAACTAATATCCTAGAATAAACAAATTCTTTCCTACCAAGTCTGATAATATATATATACGTGGATCCTCCATGACTTAGTCAGCTTCTCATTTTTTTCTTTTCTAATTTTGGTTGTTTTTTTGTTTGTTTGTTTTACTGAGAATTTAAGAGGTAAATACGAAATTTTTCCAATTAATTTCCTCCTGCTTTCTCAAAACGTGTTTAACAGGATAATGGAGCTCATTTCACCTTGATCTTTGCACCACAAATAACAGAGGCCTGGTGTTAACATGCCTGGCATAGAGGAACCCTGTCACTGTATCCCTGTGTGACCTAGGTTCAAATCTCAGCCCTGTTGCTTGTCAGTTACACACTCTCAAGAATCTATTGTGCTGAGGTCTTGTGTCACCTTTTAAAGGAGATGCTGAAGAAAGCAGAGCATATACAATGGGAAGGGTTCTGAGAACAGCTGAGTGGAGCAGCAGTCTTTAGTCTGGAGAAAAGATAACATGTGGGGACTTGATGGCTGACCTCAAATACCTGAAGATCTGTCATGTGGAAGAGGGAGTTGATAGAATCCTTTTCATGCTAGAGAAGAGAATAGATGGAAATCACAAGGACGCGGTTTTCAGCTTTACAGAAGGATGGGCTTTCTAATAATCAGAGCTTCCCAGGGATAAGCTTGGCTTCTACTTGGAGTACCAAGGTTTCTGCCATTGGAAGATTTCTAACAACAGCCAAATGACCACCTGTCTTAGAGGGGAAAAGTTATATGCTGACGTCTGGACAGGAAAGCAGAAGGAATTTGGGGTTCCTTCCCAAAGTAGCAGGGCTGAGCCTGTGGAAGCAACGTGAGAGAGCCCCACTCGAGATCATTGGCAGGTCACTGGTGTGAACAAGGCGGGGATCATTCTGGGCCAGGGCTGGAAATTTACTGGAAAATAAGGTCTAGAGATAAATTCATAAATAAAAAGGGAAATAGGATATTTTAGAGAAATTTTCAGTTATTTGCTAATCATTTTTTTTTTAAGATAAGAATATCACTCTGTCACTTTGGGTAGAGTGCCACGGCATCATAACTCACAGCAACCTCAAACTCTTAGGCTTAAGTGATCCTCTTGCTTCAGCCTCCTGAGTAGCTGGGAATACAGGCACCCACCATAATGCCTGACGAGTTTTTCTATTTTTAGTAGAGACAGGGTCTTGCTCTTGCTCAGGCTGGTCTCAAACTGCTGAGCTCAGACAATCCACCTGCCTCAGTCTCTCAGAGTGCTGGAATTACAGGTGTGAGCCACCACACCCAACCAATAAAGTCGTTCTTAAGAACAGATTCTTCTTAAATGAATACGTGTAGTGTCTGAAACTAAATTTGCTGTTGTTTCTTCGTGTTGTAGCTTTACAATTCTGTTTCGGAGCTTCAAAATAAGGGCTTTTTCCCCTCTCTAGATGTGTCCCATGTTAAAATTGGATTTTCAGGCCCATGTTAAAATTAGATTTTCTTTTTTAAATTTCAGTTTTATCCATTATATTACGCTGCTTTACAGAATTTCATTCACATGTGACGAAGGGGGGAGACCTTTCTGTTTCAGGGGACTTTTGTTAAATATCAATTTGTGTCTCCCAAAGACACTGGGGGTACTTCAGTGAAGCCCAATTAGTAAGAGTGGAAAATAAGATTGTTGTAAGAAACCTACAGAAATTATTCCATAAAATTAAAAAGAATTAATTTAAATTCCAGCAAGAGAAAAGTTTTTCTCTTTATTTGTTCTTTATTCAATTTGTCTGGGTTCAGTTGAGGGGTGGTCTCTTGTATAAACTGTGTTTAAATTCTACTTCACTCTCAGGTTTGTTTGAAAACTTACAAGTGGAAAATCCAAGAGTATTAATGCCCCAGGATCATGGCTGCAAAAAGAGCCTAATAAGTAGTTCTGCCAAACATTTGGAAGACTGAACTATTTTAAAGGGTGTCTAGTTGAGGCTTTTCATGCTGAACTCCAGGCCGCACTGGGTGTTTATCACCGGCTCAGGACAGATCTCCGTGGCAACAGTGACCTGTCCCCCATCCCTCCTTCTATTCTTCATTTATGACTTTCCTTAACAAGAAGATTTTTCCTAACAGGGTGGATTGAGTAGGTTTCCAGCCATGTATCCCATAATCCTCATCACCAAAGCCCGTCAAAAGTCAAGTCTACCAAAGAACATGTCTCCACTCTGAAAGGCTCACACTTTCCCTGTGTAAGGAAAGAGTAGGGAGGTTTGCCAAATGTTCCTGAAACTCAGACCTGGCATGTTTCAGGATGTGAGAGAAATCAGGAGACATAATGGTAGTAAAGTTATAGTTAGATGACTTGAATTCCAATTTATTATATTTTATCTGATTTTTAAATTTTAATTTGTCCTTAATTACATAAACTTGAAAAAATCACTAGCCCCTGTGATATCTGTTTTCTCAAATATAAAATGGTGATATTGATACTTATCTCGTTGTAATGAGAAATGGTTGTGTTTGGACCCCTTGAATGTAGGCCTACGTCCTCCAGGTAGGAAATCCCCAGGAACAATTCTCATTGGTAAGGGAAGCCACTCAGTACTAGGAGGCAGGAAGACCCAGACACCCAGACACTCACACTTGCTTCCCCCATGTCCTTAGCAGCCATAGCAAAGGCCTATGACTTAAGCTGGGATATTCTGATTCTGTCTGGACCTTTGAAATCATAGCGACAGAAAAGAATTCATTTGGTCAGTGACAGCCTGAGTCCGAGAGCGGCAGAGACGGTGCCTTCAGGGCTGCTGACACGTCCCAGGCAGGTGCTGGCAACAGCAGCAGTATCACCTGTAGGGCCCTGTGTCCAGCAGTGGCTGCAGTGCCACCCCCATCAAAGCCAGACCTCTGCTTCTGGCATCCCCACTTTCAGTTCAATTTGCTTTTTTGATTCTTATGTCAATCTTCCCAAAGTCTGAGTCTTCGCAAAATTTATAGGAACAATACAATATCTTTTCTTTCTTTTTTTTTAAGAGACAGAGTCTCACTATGTCACCCTCACTAGAGTGCTGTGGCATCACAGCTCACAGCAACCTCAAACTCTTAGGCTTAAATGAGTCTCTTGCCTCAGCCTCCCAAATAATACAGGCACACGCCACAACACCCGGCTATTTTTTGTTGCAATTTTCATTGTTGTTTAGCTGGCCCAGGCTGGATTCAAACCTACCAGCCTCAGTGCATGTGGCTGACGCCATAGCCACGGTGCTATAGGGCACCAAGCCAATACACTATCTTTTCATTTCCTTCCTGCTTAATTTGGTCAAAGTTAGTTTCTGTTTACTGTTACTTAGAAAACTGAATAATGTACTGGGTGGTCTCATGAAGCTGTCGTGAAACGTGGCTGAGTTATTTCAAGTGAACATTCTTGGAAAAGAGTAAAATGTAGTATAATTTAATGTAATGAGTACTTACTAAGGCCTTTATGGAGTTAAAGGCTGAGCAAGATGCAGGCTGTGCACTTAGGTGTTTTAAAATGATAAAAGGCACAAGAACACAAGTATAACACAATGTGGTGAGAGAGAGTGATCTCACAGGAGAAAAACAAGCAAAGGAGCAGTGTACAGGGACAGTGAAAAAGAGCTGAAAGCTACACCACTTGTACTGAGTTGCATAGATGAATAAAGATTCCATTAAAAAGGAAGCATTTGACAGCACCCTTACAGGGTGACCTGTAGCTTAGGGTAAGCTGTGGCCCCTGTCGAAAATCTTTCTTCCTGGGCTCGGCGCCTGTGGCTCAGTCGGCTAAGGCGCCAGCCACGTACACCTAAGGTGGCGGGTTCGAATCCCCAGCCTGGGCCCGCCAAACAATGATGGCTGCAACCAAAAAAAAAAAAAAAATTGGCCGGGCGCCTGTGGTCCCAGCTACTTGGGAGGCAGAGGCAGGAGACTCGCTTGAGCCCAGGAGTTGGAGGTTGCTATGAGCTGTGAAGCCATGGCACTCTACCCAGGGGGATAGCTTCAGGCTCCGTCTCAAAAAAAAAAAGAAAACTACTTTTCCAGATACCTTCCTAGATTTGTTTACTCTATAATGGGCAAGCTCCCAGCCTGTCCCCCAGCGCCGTCCCCCAGCACCGCCCCTCCCC